>VZRH01002612.1:396752-423754 GCA_013397555.1 Urocynchramus pylzowi
GAAGGAAGGAAGGAAGGAAGGAAGGAAGGAAGGAAGGAAGGAAGGAAGGGTATTAAAACACTTTTAAATTCAACATCATTTTACAGTTGACATGCAAAAGGAAAATTTTGGATAGCCTTTATACCCATGAAAGGAAGGAATTATTTTGCAATGAAACAATTGTAATCAGAAAAAGAAAAGCCAAGCACATCCTAAGAGTTCTAAGTAAACATTTCTGAGTCATCCAAAATAGTTCTCACATAAATAATTAGACAGCTGTTAAAATAGATTCAGTTATTGTCTATGATTAGTAAATTCATTGGTTCAAAAGCCAAGCCAATCAATCATCTTAGAAATAGAGTCAAAATGGCTGTTGTAACATAATTTTTGGTTTCACTTCTAGATAAAAATGTCTTTCACAAAATAAATACTTTCTGAGAAAAAAGTAAAAAGAGTGTCCAAAATTATCTGAATGCCCGTGACAGAAATAGAAAAAACATAGATAAATATAATATTATTTCTGCCTTTAGGAGTCGAAAATGAAATATAGTTTCATCCTTGTTAATTCTAAAACCTCAGTTTGAATATATTCATTGCGTTTTAATGTTAATTTGGAGAGCAAATTTAATAAAGCATATTCATAATTTTGCTAAACACAGGCATTTTGTCCACATCAATTTTGTCAGTACACTGCCAGTAGCACAAAGAATTGTGGAATCACTATTTTATTTTGAAATTTGAACTGAGACCAGATAGGAATTAAATTTAGCTGAGCTCATTGGCTAAATGAATATCTGTCAGGTAGATTCCCAGCATGAATTAGATAATAATCTCTGCAATAATTATCTGCAATTACTCCATTACCTTAGGGACCTAAAAGGATAAAAGCCTGTGAAAGCATAAATTGTGTGCTACAGATTGTTGTAGACCATCCCCTGTTGATTTACACTACACACACCAAGGACTAGTTCCAGCTTGAGCACTCACTCACAGCTCTGGGCTACAGGCATTTGGACAGGAAGCCAGTCCTGCCTGGCTGGATATCCTGGGGGAGATCAGATTTCCTCTGGGAACAGGGCCATTGCACCCCTGGCTGTGCTGGTGGCTGGGCATGTCAGACAGGGGACATGTTGGAATTGTCTGTTTGAGAGACAGGGACTGGACCTGGGAGAGGGGAGGGCAGGGCCCCTTTGCCCTGAGCTCTGAGCAAGGCTGGGACATGGATGCTCCTCTCTGCACAGCCACCAGTTATGGGATGCTGGAAGTGGATCCCATGAACAGCTGCCTTACTATCAGGGATGTCCCATCCCTGGGAGTGTTCAGGGACAGGCTGGATGGGGCTTGGATCAACCTGGTCTAGTGGGAAGTGGCCCATGGCAGAGGGGTTGGAAGATCTTTAAGGTTTTTTTGAATTCAAACTATTCTGTGATTCCACGATTCTGTGCTTCCCTAGACTCATGTTTAAGATTATACCTGGAATCTTAAACAGGTATAATATTAAACAGAAGATATTTCTTCTCAGTGCTGAAGGCATGCAGAGCTCTGGAGGGGCAAACCTTAGAAGCATCCTCTCCTCCTGCACTCCATCTCCTCATGCTCCATCTAAGAGCAGCAGATCGCTGACAAAGCTTCATAAAATAATTAACAGAAACAGGGGAAGGCTTCTCTTGGGTCAGAACTCTGCCTTGAGTGCTTTTGCCTATTACAGCCTCAGTAAAAATGTCTTGCCCATTTTCAGCAATCAACCTCAGGTACCATTCTGTGTCTCTCTCAAAACCTATCACTTCCTTTCTATTTCTAAAAGTGCAAAGTTGCACAAAATGCAAGCCAACTATTAAAGGATGGAAATTACTTGCTATATGACAAGAAAGTGCATTCCCACAGTCCTTTTGGTTAATTAAATATTCAGTGTTTGACTTCAACCCACACCAGAGATAAATGTACCAAACCAAACTGACAGCTCTGCATGTGATAAAACTGGAATTCACTGTGTTTGGGACAAGCCTTGTTGTATTTTTTAGTTAATGACCAAGCTATCATATCTGTCAAGCTGACATCAAAATTATTAGAAATGTAAATAGAATTTAAAAAGCAGTAGATAAAGTGGACACAGATAAGGGCGAGAGGGTAGTGTCTGTGAAATAACAGCACTTTGCCAGATGTTTCCATGCCAAACCAGATGGAAGCTACAGTATTATTTATTTTTTATCAGAACGCAGAGTTTAAGTTGGAAGATGTATTACTGTAATCATAAAGACACTTGTGAGCCATTTTTAAAAATGAATTTGTTTGATTGCCAGCTGTAGTATGATTATGGCAAGTGTGGCCATCAGCTGCCCAGGACTTTTCCAGATGGGCTCAGAGCATGGCCTGTGGTGGTTAATTAGTGGCACATTAATCCAAGGTAAAATTGTCCACACCTTCCTCTATGATATTCACATTTCAGCAATGAAAAGTGAAGGTTTCCTTATCTAATGTTATGAGAGATGCCCAATTAAAAATAGAGAGAATAATTAGAGTCACTGTTCAGTGTGGGGCTTGTTCTGTGAGAGAACTGTATCACCTGTGAATTTATTTGTCTGAGCCCCTTTTGTACAACTGGGAGAGTTTTCTATTTTCTCAGGGGTCAGTGACAATTACAATGTATATTTGCTCCACATAATCATGTATGGGAGGTAACAAAGTGCAGGAGAGCCCTAATTAGCACTGAATTAGTGCTTCCTCCTACGTTTCCACCCCACTAACCTGACCTGAGGCCCCTGTGTGTATCATGCAGCTGCCCAGCTGGGCCAGCTTTTCACTTATGACCAGTTTCTTCCTTTCCTGGAATTCCTCTTAAAATTTCCACAGAAGGGAATACTTTTCCTCTTAGAAGCTCTGGCTGCAATTTATCTCTAGGTCTGTTTTGTTGGCTGATGCTGGGGTTTGTGCTTCAGCCACTCTCCTTTGCTCAGCTACATCTTTTGTACTTCTGGCTTGAATTTTTTCTAGGCTGTCAATGCAGAAGTGTCCAGAGAATATTGCTAAATATTTTGTCAGGGCTGGATTAGATGCAGGCACAGCTCTGTGTAAGTGTTCATGCCCAACAACAGTGGCTCAGCCACCTGAGGCTTTTTTGTGGCATTTCTGGCTCAACTTTTGTCAATTTGAAGCCATTCCCCCTTGTCCTGTCACTGTCCTGTCCTTGTAAATAGTCTCTTCATCTTTCTTGTTTCTCATATAAACAGATTATTTTCACTTGAAGCAGGGCAGATTTACCCTGGAACCATTTTCAGATTCAAACAAAGGGGAGATATTGCAGAGGAAATTAGGAACAGGCACTTCTGTGAGTTCAATGTCAAGAGATAAGCTACACAAAGGGTTACAAATTAAAAAGGCTCACCCTTTGACAGGTAGGAAAAGTATGAAAGCAGTGTAATCTGAAAGCCATGACAAAAAATAATAACTGGAGATCCCTGCAAAAGTCCTGCAAAAAATTACTATCAGCCACTGCTGCTTCCAGAAAGAGAAGAAAGGAAATGTATATATGTTATGTTCTTTTGTTCTTTTCCAGGAGTGTGGTTTCTTTCTTATCTTGTGGCTACAGCTTTTTCTAAGATAAAATAATTCCAAACATAAGGTTAGTATTCTGACATCATGAAGTGCATCATGAGAGCTATCTTAAAAGTCTGTCTAGGGGATTTGGCTCTGAAAAATTTAATTAGCAAAATCTGCTCATTTTCTTTAAAGCAGCTATGTTTTTGCAAAGGATTTAAGGATAGCTTTGATTTTGCCTAAAATATTTGCTATTTGCATAAAATTCTTTTCCTTAACTTTATTTTAAGATAAATATAATAGCTTCATAGCCCTAGTTTTCTAATTTGAGGTCTTCTGAACTGTATATTGAAGAATAATCTAAATACTGTCTTTTTTTTTTTCCTGTCCTGTAATGATTCTGATTATTTCTAAGCAACATAATCTCCCTGCATGAAAAAACATTCTCAGAACAATACTTTACTGCAGAATTTGCTGAAATATGAGGACACAACAGGAGCCCTGTAGGCACAGAGCCTCCTGGTAGCAGGCAATTCATTTTTAGGTTGAGCCTTTTGTCTCTTGCCCTGAGTTTTGTGTGGAGCCACTTCTGATGTTCAACCCCAGGAGACTTGTATTCCTTCCAGACACTTTGGGGAAACTGTGGTTAGACATTCAAACCATGCTGTTGATGGGTTGGTGAAAGATAATAAGCCTCATTTTGTCTTCAAATGTCAAAAGTTGTCCCTTGCCAATCCTTTCTGCATCTTTGATCTTTTAACTTTGCAACTTTGGCGTAATAAAGAGGCCAGCTAAAATGGTCTTTTAACAGAAAATCTGATGTTTTGAACAAGCAGGATTTTTTGTGAAAGCTGTCTGCAGAAAATACTGATCTGAAAATATTGTTTCATGGTTCACAGGAGCTGAGCTGAGTGTCATAGATTGGTGATATTTCTGTGGGTCAATTTTTTTTGTGTGGACTTCCTTTGGTGAGACCTTACCCAGAGAATACTTCTATTAACATTTTATAAAGCAGACACACCTGCTTCCCTGCAAACACTTCACAAACAGACTATAATAAAATACGAAAGGCTTTAGCTATCATTTTTTTAGTAGTGAAAGAAGCCTTAAATTAATTTTCTTTGCAAATCAGTCCTCAAGGCAGATTTCCCTGGGCTAGGTTATCCCAGTGGAAAGTGTGAGCAGCAGAACTGCAGCCTTCCAGATGTCTGAAAGTTTGCTGTTTTGTGGTACTTAAACACTTTGCAAATAATTCTCAAAAGGTCTCAGAGTCACGGACATATCAAACACGGACATATCAAAGGGGCTTTGCCAGCATTGTCATGTTAAAAACCTTTCCAAAGCACTCCAGTGAGGGGCCAGGTGTCTCTCACACCCACAATGAGCTTTTGGGGTCATCAGAGGTTTCCATTTCCGTAGGAATCCCTGTAGATCGTGAGGCTGCCAGCAAGGATTCAGTCTGGGTAGCAAATGATGAATGGGAAGCTGCTGCTTCCACATTTTCTGCTGCTTGAGACACATTTTAAGGCAAAATGACAGCTCCAGAATCACACCCTGTTCCTCGCGCATCCCGGCGAAAAACAAGATGAAAAAAGAACCTGTCTCAGTCCCCTGCCAGACATGGAAATATCTGTTCAAAAGAGCAGCCTCTACTTCTCTCAGGGCCAAATACCAGCTACAGGCAGGCTGAGTGGGTGGGGAGTGTCTGCAGGACGCTGCATCCAGCCATCAGGAAGCAGGAGTGCTGTTGCAGTATTGCTCCTGATGCTTTGTGAAGTGAGACTCCCATTTAATGTTCAGAGCCAGGAGGAAACTTGTGACCCACCATCAGTGGGATCCTCAAAAAACTAAAGGGAAAGCTCCCCTCACCTGTCTCCCTAGTAGGTATTTATTGGTTTCAAGCTGCCTGGATAAAATGCTTGGAAATTTCAGAGGGATGTGAAGACACTCATGCAAAATGTCTCTATTTTCTTACTTTTCATCTCTTTCCCACAGTCATCTGAGGCATCATGTAGAAGATGTACAGCTGTGAGAGGAATTCCTGGAAATATGTTTTCTTATTATTGCATGGTCAAATTGCAACTTGCAGGGCAATAATAGATATAATAATTCTAAGTGTTTTATGAAGGTACTGCTGGAGGATCACAATCTTGAGCTCCCTTGGATTTGATGAAGCAGGGAGTTCCTCTCTGAAAAGACAGAAACCCAATTTCAGTACATGTGGCCAGCTTAAGCTTTTGCCAGGAGAAGGGTGTTGTGATTATAGCAAAAAATACAGTAGGAGAAGCTATTTTGGGAAGAATAATCATGCTAACAGAGCAAAGAGGCTCAAGGAAGAAAACACAGTGGTTATGACTGCAATTACAGGGGCAACCAACAGCTATTTTCCAGCATTATGAAAGCCATATATATCCAAGAGTCCAGATGCTCAATGGCATCCAAAAAAACTGGGTTCTATATGTCAGTGTCATGTAAATGACATTTTCCTTGACAGAGACACGATGGAGTAACACTCTCTTCATAATTTTGAAGTAGCAGGGAAGAAAGTAAATAAAAGTAGTTGCATTTGGGACATCCTGGATGAATATCAGAAAATTTAAACCAGTCCAGAAGTAGCAGTTAGTCACTAGATATCATATAATTAATGAGCTTGAAATGAGTAAGACTGGGCACTCCATTACACCACCAGACTGATTTAGAAGGCAGAATGAGGCTATATTGTTTTTTCATGTCATAAAAGTTGCAGACTTGGATAACGAAATGTCAGAGCAGCTCTGCTCTTACAGCTCAGCTGTTTCTTGAAGCTCTGCTTTTATTTTCAGATTTACTGTTAATTCCACTGAAATTCGACCCAGAGGAATTTTGTGCTACTATTTCAGTAACATAAAGATCTTGAGTGGATTGCAAAATTGTTCTAGGATATTGCCTGTTTTCAACAATGCTTCTTCCCTATAACAACTTAAAAGCACACAAAATGAAGAGATAAATCTATGAAACATAAAGCTGGGAGTGCTCCATGGAATGAAATTATTTGACAAGACCTCAATTATCTGTGCCAGCCATTAGAAGAGAGAGTGCCAAGTGAATGAAGAATGAATGGTGGAAAATTGGCTTTTAAATAATTGTAAAGGAAAACAGAGATTGCAAGAGACTATCATTAAAATGTGGGGTTTTAAAAATCAAAACCTGGTTGCAATTTTGACAATTCTAAGTTGGCAGGTGGCTGCAGACAAAATTACACTTTTCATCTGCTCTGGAAATAGTAGTTAATAACTCTTAGGCATTTCTTGCCTGTGGGACTCCAAAAACAAAGCAGTGTGCCCAAATGAGATATTAATGGGTGGTTCATGAACACTGGTGCCAGTATGAACCAACTCAGAGCAGTGTGGTAACAAAAACTGTAAGTTATATAAAATTGTTTGTAGATGAAGGACACCATGGAGTAAGTGAGGATGAGAACAGAGGAACCTGGTGAGATCTATTTAATTGGCATTGGGATAAATGGTTTCTGAAGAAGTAGAGAGTTTTTTGTGAGATGCACTTCTGTCTCTTCTGTGCTGGGAGAAAAATAAAAAAGGGGGGGAAAAAGCCTAGACTTTGCAAAGTCTCTGCTTTCTAGCTAAAATTCCATGTATTGCTAGTCTAGGGAAGAGAGAGAGCTCTGGGCAATACCATGTGCTGTAGATCTCCCATGAATGCAAGGCAAGTCACTCAAATTCTTCTGGCTATTTTGGGGGGAGAAAAGACACAGTTGTGCCACCTTTTCCTGTGGGGCAGGCACTGCTGTCGCTGCCCACAGGGGTGGTTTGAATTCCAGGGATCCAAGACCTTCAGCTGACAACAACAGACCCCCCTGGCCTGGGTGACATGAGAGCTAGAAAATTGTTCCTGCCCTGGCCCTTGCAGTTTCGTCATTCTTATTGATTACAGCCTCTCTGAGCTCTGAATAAGCCATGTATGACTTCTAAAGACCACGGGTTTCGAGAAGGGGGAAATAGTTGTGCTTTGTGACTACATGTTTTGTTTTCTTTCTGAGACTTTGGCTTGGAAAGCTCAATAGCAGGAGTAACATATAAAAAATGCTGTGGAAGACATGGAATGAAAGCATCTTTACCTTGTTCTTGGATGAACTGGAGCTGATGAGTCAGTAAAGCATCTTCCTATTCCCCTTGTTCTGTTCAGATAAACGTTCTCAGTTAAAAACCCCAGAGATTTTGCCCAGACTCTGACTTCAAATCTTGCCCAATGCAGACCTGTTTGCTCAATGAACAAAACTTTTGTTTAGTCTCAGAATAAAAGCTCATCTTTAGCTAGTGCATGTTTCAAAGGAAAGGATCCAGGCACAGCAAATATCATGCATGCACTCAGTGAATTCATGAGGAACAGATGTCATTTGCAGGCAGAAACAAGGGGAGGCACTTACGTTTTGAATTATTTAAGCATATGAGAGTAAAGAACAACCAAAAGATAAAACAGAAAGTATTTTTGTCTGTTAGTCCAAATTGTATATTCTCATAGTCATTCTAAATCCTGCTAGGAAAGATTAATAATCAGTTATTGTTGGCAACAGGCCTTTATTTGGAAGACCCCAAGCATGATTAGAGTGCTCCTCTGCTGGGCTATTTGAGGAGATCAGGTGAGAATCAGTTCCACAGAAATCTGTGATTCCAAAACACATGATGGAATGATTATTCTCACTAGGATTGTTTACAGGGAGTTGTATCCTGACTCGCCCACTGTGTTGTTTTCTGCTTCTCTGAAGGTGACATCTCAGGAAATAACTCATGTCCAGTTGCTGTGTTCAAGGCAGAAATGGTCCTTCCACACTCAAGATGTCCTGTGCAGTGGGACACTGGAGCTGTGTGAGGATTCTGTAGGGCCACAAAGGTGATAAAGGGACTGGAGCATCTTTCCTATGGAGACAGGCTGAGAATATTTGGGCTGTTCAGCCTGGAGATGAGAAGGTTGTGTGGAGACCTCACAGCACCTTCCAGTGTGAAGAGGCTACAGAGAGATCGGAGAGGGACTGCATCAGGAACTGGAGTGATGGAACAAGGGGGAATGGCTTCCAACTGAGAGTGGGTTTAAATTAGATATCAGGAAGAAATTCTTGGCTGTGAGGGAGGGGAGGCCTTTGCTCAGGTTGCCCAGAGAAGCTGTGGCTGCCCCTGGATCCCTGGAAGTGTCCAAGGCCAGGCTGGACAACTCTTGGATCATCTTGGGGTAGTGGAAGGTGTCCCTGCCCATGTGTCGTGTTCTACTGTGGGGAACTGCAAAGAGCTCTTTTAAAACTAGATGGTCAGGAACGAAATTAAGTCAAACGAGACAAACATTGTATCTGAGAACTGTTTATTGGTAATGAAAAACAAACAAAAACCAAAACCAAACCAAACCAAACAAAAAGAAATCAAAAAAGAAGGAGTTACCCTACGTAAGAGGGCTAGAGGGAGAGAGGGGAGCCACGGCGACACAGAGGGCGTTCCCAGCGGGGCTCGGTGAGTGCCGTCCCTCCGTGGGCCCGAGGCGGGGCTGTGTGCTTCGGCCTCGGCCTCCGGCCTGTGCTGCCGGCCTGGGGACAGTGGGGACAGCACCCGACAGCCGGACACGATGTCAAGGGGATGGGGCAGGAGGGCCGGGAGCGCGGACAGGGTCACGGCCGTGGGCAGGGTTGGACGCAGGAGGCTCAGGCAGGGTCGCAGAGCCGAAGCCGGCAGGGCGCTGCTGAGGGACACAGGGAGGAAGGACAGACAGCGCGGGCAGCAGAGCCCAAAGGTAAGCTGCCAAAGCGTAAGACTCAAAAGCAAGGTTTGAAAAGCGAGTCTGAAAAAGCCGCTGGAAAATCACCAAGGCTCAAAAGCACAGTATCAAAAAAGGTTCAAGCCAAAAGCTCCCACAAGAGGCAAAAGGATAATCTCCAAATCGCCCCCAGGCTTGTGCCGCAGTTCTTTGTCCTCCCTGGCTCCTCCCAAAGCCTGCCCTGCTCACAGGGGACATCGGCCAGGTCCAGCCTTTGGCCATCTGATGGGAGCAGTCCGTGGGGACAGCTCAGTGTCCCCTGTCACTGTCCCATGGGAGCTGTCACCAGGCAAAGTCCTCTCGGAGACCAAACTTCTGGTTGCCCCTTCCCCCATGTGCCTCTGACAGCCATTGCTGAGACAAAACAAAGCTAAATCAGCTCCTCGCACCATGGCAGGGGTGGCACTGTATGGTCTGAAGGTGCCTTCCAAGCCAAACCGTTCCATGATTCTGTGATTAACAGCACTGACTCCAAAATGAGGCACGATAAAATTTTAAGGCCAAAGTAAATCACCTTTCCAAACACCTCTGCCCATCACAGCAAACATGACTTTGCACTGGATAACTTCTCACTTTGCCTTTCACCTTCAATATTTTCATGGAAAGTGTTTAAGACCATAATTAATTCTGAAAAGCAGACAAATGCAATGAGCATGCATCTGATCCTATAAAAATCAAATGGGATATTCCCCTCTTGGTAACAGGATTTTAGTAAAAATCCTGATAGTTCTTAACAGGGATTAGGTTTAAGTAGAAAGGGTTTTAATATTGGAAATCAGATTATTTTTGTGGTTTTTATTCCCAAAATACACATTGTGTTAAGAATAACAGTTTTTATAATGATCTAGAAAACTGTTAAACTCACCAAAGTTAGGAAGGCAAGAAATGAAATTAATATATGAAATAATTATGCTTCTCCAAGATGAAACTTTCTCCAGCTAAATGGAAAAACATCAGTTCCTGCACATCTATGCCTAGCACAGCTCTAGTGACTGCAAAGTAAATTTTGCCACATCTTATAATTTAAGTTATTGAAACTCTGGGATTGTAAACTATTCACAACACTGTATTCAAAAAGGGGTTATTTATATCTTCAGTTCCATGTTCAAGATATGTGCAGAGTTAGAAGTTAAACTGAGAGTCAGGAGATTCATAAATAAAATTACAGGTGAGAGGTGCAAAGGAATAGTCCATTTCAGAAGCACAGTACATCTGTAAATCATCATTAATTAAGTATTTTGCAGATTCATTGGTCAACCCTTGCCTAAATTAAAATAAATCTCATTTTCATGGAAACAGTACTGGTGCTTATAGAGCTAATGCATATTTTGGGCTGAGCTATAAGCAGCAATTAATTATGTATTTAGAATGAAATCTATTGAACTATTTTTTGTCTGTTTTCACAAATTCTGTGCCAGTTCTATTTAGTTATTAATAAAATAAAGGATAATTATTGCAGTACAGCAAGCACCTTACCAAAATCCAGCTCTTTGTGTTAGCATACCCAGTATCCAGTCACCAAGGAAAAGTAGTTCTGCAGCACTTTAGGAACCAGACTTGTACAGGAAAGTCAAAATGGAGATGTGGGAAATAAAATTGATTTTTTTTCCCCTGGTGAGAATTTGTCATAAAATGCTAACATTCTTCACTAAACCAACTCCAAACAGTTGGCATTTTTAAAAACAGAGCTGGGAATGTTTTTCCTGTGTGAAAAAGCCCAAAGGGATACTTTGAGTTTTTGTCCTGATTTGATATCAGGACAAAGTGTTTCAATAATGGAATTTCCTGTGTGATGAAAACCCTGGGTATCTGTCAGTTCTTTTTTAGAAAATCTGAAGAATTTCACAGAATAATACATGGAAGCAAGTATTGGTGAAGAAAATCCAGCTGTGCTGCTTGCACCAGCAGGAAGCTCAGCCTGAGGGCTCCAAACTCCCTTTCTCTGCAGACTAGACAGAAAAGAACACATTTTTAATGCAGTGTTCAATCTCAGGAGCCAGAATAGAATTTTTTTCAAGACACTGAGTAATGTCTTAGAGGATATTTCCTGTAGACCCTTGGTTTTAATCTGCACTTTGTTTCTTAAATTTTCTTTCTTTGCATAGCTTGCGCTTCCATCAGTTCTCTGAAACATTCATTGGTTAATAATTTGATATCTAATTATTTGCAAGTTTGTTTTACCATTTTCAAGAATGTGTGTCTTTGGAGGAGAACTTCTGAACTGTGAAATAATACCATCATGATCTTATATTACTAATTCAACAGTATTCTGACTGAAAATGAATCATAATACTGAGTAATAACGACTTTCAACTCATTTAAAATGTTGATTTGTAATTCACTTGAATTCAATGTGGGGAAAAGCTAATGATTTTCAGAAAGAGACTTGCAAAGTTTAATATCTCTTATCTGTATTTTCCTAACAGTAAGATACCATAGAATCATAGAATGGTTTGGATTGAAAGGGGCCTTAAAGATTTTCTCATTCCAACCCTCTGCCATGAGGCGTTGCTGTGTCACTTGATTTTACTTCATTTCAACCAGTAAAAAGTTGGATTTAACAATATTTCCATGCACTGCCTATGAAGCACTGTGCTAAATAAAAGAGTGTTTTGCAGTTTTAGCCTAAAAATTCCCTCACCAGGCTTGTTTTTTGGAGAAATGCTCCCTGATTTCTCTACAGTGCACAGCTGATTACAGACCAGTGACTTTTCTGTACTGGGGGTGTGGTTTGAGACAATAAGGCCAAATAAAATAAAGGCAATGGGAGTGCAGAATGGCTTTTGTGATTAAGTATGCAAAGGAAAACTGAGAGGAAGAGTAAAGTGTAGTGCCTGTGCCTTTTTGCAATGAAAAGCAAGAGCTGATATAAATATTTGTCTTTTTTCTTGGAATCAGGACCTTGTTAATTTATTTTTTCTTAGGATTGAATAAGTCTTGTTCAGTGCTGGCTTGTCATAGATAAATGAATTCTTTTAATAGTACTGGTGGCAGTTAATGATATATTTTTTTATAGGCAGTGTCAAAAGCCTGGGCCATTTGCATTAAAACCAACCAGCCCCTGTGTCATCTTCTATTTTCTTCCATATGTGACTTTAATTGCAATTATGGACTCCAGGCTGATCCTGTGCTCATCTGTGAAAACCCTTTCCTCTTCTTTCAGAGATTTTCTGCCTACCATGAAATAGGTGGAGGAAAAAAATAGATGTGCTCTCTGAAAATTCACAGCCTGGAGAGCAAAAAGGGCCATTCCATATCCTGGAAATTTTCAAAGATATTCAGTGGGGTTGTACCGAACCATTTGTGACATGCCACCTTCAGGAGCTCCATCCTGAAGAGAAGGAGACATTGATGGCCAGCAGCACATGGGGAGATGAATATGAACTATGCATGGAGTGAATGCAGCTGTTTTTCAGGTGACTGATCACACCCTGTTCTTCCCATGCCCAAAGCAGCTCCATGTGAGCATCAAGTTGTTCTGGTCCATGCTGTTTTTAACCCCAGTGTTATTTACCCTTAATGCTCTTGCTGGTTTGTCCATTGACTGTGCTCAAGCCACTTCCATTTATGCTTTTCACAACATTTTGGAGCATGGTAGGTTCTCCTGAGTTCAGCTTTCCCTTATAACCCTCAGAAAAATCCCTACTCTACTCATCATTTAGGTGAGGGAGGTGGTGGATACAATGGAAAAATTTTAAATAGCCAAGTTAGAAATAGTCTTATGGTGATCTGAGCAGGATATTAATGTAGGGAAAATATGATATAATATCTCACTTTAGGTAAGTTTGCAGTGGAAGATGAAGTGACTTGAGTGTTTGTGACTACTGTGAATTACTCTTAAATTCTCCTCTTAGCATTTGGCAGAATGGACTGGAAGATTATGATCAGGTAGTAAGAGATATTTTGCTGGTTTTGCTCCAGACAGTATTGACATTTTACAATGAGAATTGAGACAGACCTTCAAAATGTTCAGTGCAAACCATAGAAAGCTTTTGACACCTCTGCAGTTAATAAAATATATTGAACTAGAAGCATTAGTATGCCATAAAGAGTTTTAAATGAATGGGGCTTAGGGTTTTCTCAAAGATTATGCTTTCCTTTGTGACTGGTCGCATTCCTTCTGGAAATTAAATTAATTAAAAGTGGCATCTAAAATAGTTTTAGCCCACTTTTTGAATGTTTTCAAAACAGCCCTGAAATAACAACTTATCATATACACCTCTTTCCTGTACATGAAGTCATCTTATTTGCAAAAGCCAGGTTAGATTTTAATAAAAATGCTTTCTCCTGTTAATAAATAACACATGTTCTTTTATGTATGTGCTCAGTATGTGAAAGGAGTTTTCACCTCCTTTTTGATACAAAGTCAGAAGAGTCTGGTAGAAAATTTAAGTTAGTAAATTCAGATTTTTTTCAGGAACAAGTGAGAACTCTTTGGATTGTTGAAATATTATAAGTTTGATATGTAGAACTTATATAAGTTTTATACTTCTAATCACTATGTAGATGTTCACATACTTTAAAATTTATTCATATATTACAATTAATATAGTTATTAAATGGCAATAGTCTGTGCTAAAATTCATCATTACTGTTGCAAAGGGAAGTACTTGAAAGCCAGGAAAACACCAGCAACAGGGATGCCTGTTTGGATGGCTGCATTAAGGTACAGCTGGACATAGTGGAATCACCACAAAATCCAGGGAAATCATTAGCTTGACATCAGGATTTGGGTTATATCCATTGTCCTCACTTCTTGTGAGAAGTGCCAGCCAGTAATGGAAAGCAAACCACACCAATCTGGTTCAGCATGTTAAAATTTGCAAGCTTTTTTTTTTCTTTCTGGAAAGTTTGTGGTTTCACAGAGCTTTTAGGATATTGAATTCCTCTTTACTGTGTTTTAATTTTGTGAGGGTGCCTGGCTTAAAAAAAAAATAAATAAAACCTGCTTTGAGGTCAGCAGGAAGTGTGAAAAGCTATTAATCTTAATAGTAAATGAATTACTTGTTTTCTAGAATCTGAGCATTGCTCTGGTTTTCACCTCAAACATTTTAATTTGCAACCCATGAGGAGAATTGGGGGGGCCCATCATTTACATTAATGCAATTATTCTTGATAGGTTAACTTAAATATTGACCAAGTATTTACTATCCTATCCCTCCTAGCTAGCAAAATCTGATCATGAACACACAGCTGCTGCATTTTAAGGTGTGACCGCAGTAGCTTCCAGAGTTTTTCCAATTAAAGTTTAACTGAAAGAGAAAGATGAAGTCTAGAGTTGATAAGCATTGAATTTTATTTCCATAAATGTTACTGAAGAAAATTTTGCACTTTTTATTGGAAGACTCAGTCCTCAGCTGCAGTGACCCTGATTCCTTGGATTCAAAATTTTGATGTTCAGGGAGGAAAACTTTGCCACAAATATCAGTGGTTTGAGAAGGGAGTCCCAGGCTATCAGTACTTCATCTGTTTGTCTCTTTGAAGTTGTATCTTTGGTTTTGTTTTCTGTTCTTAAGTAGATTGCACTAACAAAAGAAATTAAATGTTTTTGAGAATGATATGCTAAGAATTAAAGAAGAATATAGAAAACCCAGTGCTTCTAAGTGAGAGAATGTGCTTTTAGAAAAATATGTGTTTGAATTTATTCTTTACATTGAATTAGCTAAATATGATCCCAGTCTTTTATGTCACATAGCTCCTTTCTGCTGACATGTGCAATAACAGAGCAGTGAATGCCATAAGCCCAACAGTTATGTCAAAAAACCTTTAGATAATCTTCCAAAAAAGCAGGTGTTCACCAAACCTGATGTTTGAGAAGTAAAATAATTACACAAGCTGAAGACAGGTAATAGTGCATGAAAGCAAAGGTTTGCATCAGCTCAACTCAGCAGTGCAAAGAATTCCTGTTTAAACCTTCAGGAATGAAAAATTATGTTCTGTCCTTTATTAGGACAAGACTTGTAGGCCTCAAACCTCACTGTAATGGATGAGAGGATGTACCACAGTATGAAATACATTTTAATTGCAAACATCCTAT
Source organism: Urocynchramus pylzowi (assembly GCA_013397555.1). Lineage (NCBI taxonomy): Eukaryota > Metazoa > Chordata > Aves > Passeriformes > Fringillidae > Urocynchramus > Urocynchramus pylzowi. The sequence continues at coordinate 412,099 of VZRH01002612.1, forward strand.
TTCCTCCTACTGTTCCCTGCTTTATGTGCCTGTATAAAATGTGAAAACCATAAGAATGAAAAAGTAAAGATTTTCCACCTCATAATACTAATGTTTTCTTCCCCCTTTTTATGGCCTGTATTTTTTCAAACAAATGTTTATTGATCTGTCTAAGAACTGCACTTACTGCTGAAATCTTTAAAGTTTAAATATTGAATAACTTCTCTTAGAAGCACAGACTTCTGGAAGAAGTCAGCTCCCTTTTAGGTCTACCTCTAATGTTCAAAAATATGACTTTGTGTGTGGTGCTTGAAGACATAAAATCTCTTGAACATCATAATCATGGCATGTATCTCATGATAAGGAATTTTTCGTGGATAACATAGGCAGGTGCTCTGGCATTTGGGTATTTTGTAGTCTCTTTAACGCTGCTCTCTGAGCCAGGGCCTCAGCTAGATTCTCATACGTCCCAGACCAGTGACCTCATCTTCAGGCTGTAGTGTGTGAGCACACTTTCCCTCTCAGCTCTCCCCACAGAAACCTTCTGGAAGCAGATATATCTCTGAAAAATGTTGTTTTGGCTTGGATGAAGCAGCGTATTTCAATGAAATTTCATTTAGCTGAGAATGTTCCGACCCGCTCTAATTACAGGCCAGTGTTTTAAGCTGGTTATGGCTTTGCCAAACATTAATGGGTTGAAATGGGCTGAAACTTTCCATGATTGTTCTCTGCCTTAGGCTGAGTCTTTTGAAGGCAAAGGTTTAACCATTTTGTAGGTCAGAAAAACTGGGGCTGTTCCACCAATGGGCCAGGATCACTCTCATACCTCTGTGGTTTGGAGGAGGACTTGCACATTTGATAGGGAGAAGACCTGATGCACTGAAATGTCTTTTGCAATTCTCAAGGAAATTCTTTTCAGTTCAGTTCTTTGGCAGTGCCCATCTTTAAGGCAGCAGAACTTGTAGAACACTTAGATGATAATTTTGTTCAGTTTTGTTTTGCCTCAGCACTGATCAAACTCAGCCTCCACAGAGCTGCCTCATGGGCTGGAGTGCCAAGGATGATGCTTTGCCCCCTTGTCCTGGGAGATCAGGGAAATGACAACTTCTATCACTTCCTTTTGCTGAATGGTGTAGGAAGAAATTTCTCTTCAAAATTCTGAAAATAGAAATTCAGTTGAAATTGAGCTGTCATAGCTCATGGACAAGGAATTCTCCAGAGAGTCTTTGTTTTATCAGCAGAGCACTGTCTCAGAGAAAGGGACTTATTCTTCCTTCTCTACTTTCTGCTGTGACCACAACTCAGTGTCCTGTGGTGGATTGAGTCATCCCAGACTGTACTATAAGTATCAATAAAGTGAGATTGCAGCACACTTTGTGCAACAAGATTTTAATCTTCTGCCCTCTTCACCTCTTCTTTTAAGATTATGAAAGAGATTTAATGAGGAAATGTTTGACATTTAAAATTACTCAGCCTAAGACAAAAAGAAAAAAGTTACTGATGTGTCTTCAGTATTTATTATAACAAGTGACTTTTGTTCACAAGCACAGGATCAGGAAGCTGCATTTAGTAAAATGTTTAACTAACATTTTTAACATTGCCATGAACCATGTAATTCATTCACAGAAAGTGAAAGAACATTCAGATCTCCCTGGGGCACTGCTTTACCAAAATAAAGGGTAATCTACTGCTTCCCTAAGTTATATTTTGGTGTGCCTTCCTCTAGTTAGGACTTTCAGGAACCCACTTATCAAAGGCAGCATTTCACCTGCAGCTCTGAAATCCTGACAGATGACCCCCAGTTCCTCATTTCCCAGAACCCAAATAAAATCTTTCTGAGGTAATGACTCATAAAATGCCTTACACCAGTCTCATCAATGAGCTATTTTTTTCTCTTGCTGTGGCCATTCACATTTTAGCTTCACAAAACATCTTTTTTTGCACTTTGCACAATGCTGCCTCATCCAGTTATGTCAGGGAGCTCCAGGCAGAAAAAATCCCTGCTGGCAGCAGGCCACAGTGCTGGGGAAGGCTCTGTGGGAAGGTTGTGGCTCTGTCTGCACCAGGATTTTGCCAGGCTGGCCTGTTTACATGAGGGGAACCAGGAGAAGCTGGCTTGTTGATGGAGACTGAAGCTGCTGCAGCCTCATTCTTGCATGGATGAAGGAGCAGCTTGGGGTCAGGCAGGCAAATAAATTTATTTAATTGGGTCATGGAGTCATAGAATCATAGAGTGGTCTGGATTGAAAGGGACCTTAAAGATTCTTCAGTTCCACCCCCTGCCATGGGCAGGGACACCTTGCACTAGCCCAGGTGGCTCCAAGCCTGTCCAGCCTGGCCTTGGACACTTCCTGGGATCCAGGGGCAGCCACAGCTCCTCTGGGCAACCTGTGCCAGGGCCTCACTGCCCTGAAACTAGAGCAAATCTGGTATTTTCCATCCATTTTTCCTCACTGAGCATCTAGCATCTCTGGCATTGTCTTTTTATGTGTGAAAATTTCAATTTTTTTTTTTTCTGTTCTCCAGTGGAAAAATTGAGAAAGAGCTGAATATTTTGGATTGACTGCTTGGGCTGGAAGTGGTTCAGTCTGATATCAATCTGCATCACCTGCTGTACTGTATGATGATAGCTGAGAATAAAAGTCTCTACTATTTCCCCCTGAGGAGTGGGCAAAATAGTAGACTATTCCATCTATTCCATTCTCTGCTCTTTTTTTTTTTTTTTCCCTGTGAGTTTTGACACCTTTTCATGCCAGCATTTCTCCTCTAGAGTCTGGTAGCTGCTAACTATCAGGATTTCAACAACTGCCCTCTGTCTAGGCTTTCACTCTGCTTATCTTGTCCAGCTCTGTTTCATGTGTGTCCTCACATCTTAGCACAATTTTCACAGTGAAGCTGTGCCAAGATCACACATATGTGTTGAACCAAGCAGCACATTGGACTTGCAGGCTGCTTAAAGTCTGGGTATAATTCACCCAAAGTACAGTTCCCATGAGAGGTGTGGTCCTGCAAGGGGTTTCTGTGTTAAAATTGCCAAAAAAGTTTTAGGCACAAAAGAAAAAAAATTATCCATCTGTTCTTGTTTGGAATGAAAAGCTCACTGCCCCGTGCAAGAATGAGAGTTTAGATTTTTCATTTACCTCTTTTTTAAAAACAGTATGAAATATTTGGGATTTGTTGTTTTTGAGGTTTTATAGATCATGCACTCAGAACAATAAAATGTGCATATTTATCCCACAACTATCCCACAACTGAAACATGTTTTCAAGTTATGATTTATCTCCTTAGAAAGGAGCCCCTGCATCATTAGTCCTGAGTGAGGTAGGGAACACAGGACATGGAGAAGGCTGAGGTGCTGAATTCCTTCTTCACACCAGTTTTTACTACCAAGATTAGAATTCATCAATCCCAGGCCCTAAACACCAGGGGATAATTTGTAGGAAGGAAAATCTACCTTTGGTGGAAGATGACCAGGTCAGGGATCACTTTAGGAAGCTGGACAAATGTAAATCCATGGGCCCTGACAGGATGTACCCATAAGTACTGGGGAACCTCACTGATGTCATCATGAGACTGCACTTGGCAGTCTTTGCATTATTGAATTTGAATTATTAGTGACTGGCGGAACTGGAGCAGAACCAGTGTCACTCCTGTCCTCACTGAGGGCAAGGAGGACCTAGAGAACAACAGCAGCACCTCAGTCCCTGGAAGGGTGATGGAGTAATTCATCCTGGAAACCATTTTCAGGCACAGGAAGGACAGGAAAGTCATGAACGATCAGCATGAATTCACCACAGGGATGTCATGCTTGACAAACCTGATAACCTTCCATGACAAAATGCCTGGCTTGCTGTTTCTCCTCCCTTCTGCCCTCTGCTTCCATTTCCTTCCATGCATAGATATTTTTCATGCTCACTGTATCCCCTGAATCATTTTTTCTCCTACCCTGTCTCCCAATTAGCTCCATTCCTCCAAAGCCAAGTAATTACTTTGTACCATATTCTTCATTTTTCCCCACAGCATTGGAATATGCAATCCAAACTATTCCTTGGCTCTTGTTTAACAAATGGAGACTTCTTATTCATTCCAATTTGTTCCTACTAATCATTCCTTTTAGCAGTCTTTTGACAATAAATCCAGCCAAAAAAAAGAAAAGCTGCTTTAATCTTTGTACTCCACAAAGTATCCCCCTATTTTATGCTCATTGCAAGGCTGAGGGAGCTGGGGTGGCTCAGCCTGGAGGAAAAGAGGCTCAGGGGGGACCTTCTCCCCTGACAGGAGGGTGGAGCCAGGGAAGGGTCATACCACTTCAGAAAGATGCAGTTCCATGTTGAACTTGTGGAAAAAACATTGCATTTTTTTTTTATGGTCAAAATATTTGAGAGAATTTCTTTTTACATTAAACACAGGGAAAAGTGGGATGGAGAAAGGGGTGGGGAATGAGCTTGTGCTGTTCCACTGCAGTAATGATTGTCAAAATGATGTAATCCTTTACAGGGTGGAAATTCCCTTCTTTTTTACAGGACAGCTCCTTCTGAAAATCTGGTGATAACTTTAGTGATGGATACTTATTTCCAAGTCCTTGCTGGCCTAAAGCAGAATCATAATATTGCATAACTTCCACTTCTGTGGTTCAGCAAAGATAACCCCATTATTTTCTTTATTAAAAGTGAAGTTATTAACAGGAACAAGAAGACCTTTTAAGATAATTACAGGAGCAGCAGATTAATCCATCAGGTTTCTCCAAATGTAACCTTCCCAAATGAAAGTGTTTAAACAGAGTGGATTGGTGAGGGTGATGTGATGTTACTTCATACAAATCTTTAGGTCAGTGTTGGTTTACAAAATATCTGATCCCCATTGTTTTTGCTGATTCTCTTCTTTTTCCGTGCTTATTTTCTTTCTCTTTTTGTAATTCCTCGTTAGCTGGTTAATCTAGTCCCAATTCTTTGGTGATAGAACATGATCTGTACTCATTGGGAAGAAAACACATATATCCTCCTTGCTGCACTCTTAAACTTTGCAATTCTCAGATATGTCATGGAAAAGCCTGATTTAAATTGGGATGTAAGAATTTTGCATGGTTCATGATGGCTTTTTGAGCAAGGCTGAGTTTTCCCCATTTTCAATATTTCATAGCCCATTGTAGGACTGGAAAATGATTGATCTGGAGCTGATAGAGTGATAAGGGCCTGGGCTGAAACATGAAGCTGTATTTTCAGCAGAGCCTCCTGTGAGGCAGCTCTTTGCCCCCTGCTATTATCTCATATTGTACCAACACCACAAGTTACTGTGCAGTAGCAATTGTGGCTTCCAGAGCATCCATCATGGATTTACCACACACTTAGCACAAAACTGCACATTGGATTTTGTGGTGCTCCAGTGAGTAAATCATCCTGCCAGGCTTTGCAGAAAATGAGCACTGTGTCCCAGAAGCAGAGAACACCTTTTTGTGGAGTAAAGATTGCCTGGGGAGTTCCACACTCCTCCAGGGTGATTATTTTCTCTTTCTGTGTCCTTCTCCACTTTATCTACCTAAGAACTTCCTGGAGGTGAGGTCCATCATCCTGCTTCTCACCCAGGCCCTTTCATACAACCCCCTGAGCCCAGTTTGCTGTCACTAGAACACATATCTGAGTTTTAATGTTTCTCTCTAAAACTAATAGAAAACAGCTGTTCTAACAAAAATTTATGTATTTGCCTTCAGCTAGAAAATTCAAATATTTTAAATTTTGTAGCACAGCAGTAGAGATGTTCTCTAAAAGGCTGGGGATCAAGATCCAAACTCTCCTGGGCTAAAATCTGAGTTTACCTGGTAGGATGTGTTTGGTCTAAGGTGAAGTTCTCTCTAATCTCTCAGGAAACTCAGGGGATTTCATGGGAGCAGCTTGGGATTGATGTAGGGTCTTTCCATGCAGCTCTTTCAGGGGACTCCAGCAGCTACCTGAGGTCCTGGTGGTTAAATTCACTCTTATAAACATTTATAAACACCACACTGGCACCAGGATGTGGGGATTATCAGCTGTCACTTCATCTTCTAACCATTGTGATAAACAACAGCAGAATTATTTGAGTTAAGATCACTATATCTCATTTTTACAAATATATTGCCCCAAATTCTGGCTACAGATAGTGCAGCCAAGGGGATTTTGTGTCTGTTTTGGAGAGAGGTTTAGATCCACTGTGTAAAAGTAAACTGATAGCTTCAATTATTAAATGCAAGTACTTGGCCAGGCTTTAGTGAAGGAGGCCATTAAAGTTTCTGAGATATTTTTTATTTTGGTTACCAAATCCTGTTTCCAAGAGCCAGTGTCTGAATCCTGTTAAAGCAGGCCTTTCCATCATTTTCCATTAAAGAAAAAAAATCTGGATTGGGAAGTATTACCACTGCATCAGGCTTCTGCCAAAGCCTCTGCTTGGAGTGCACAGCTGCCTTTAAGGTGTTTGAAAAGCCAGTGCTTCCCTGGTATATCTGAAATTGCTCCCTTTTTAAAATAAGACTCATTTTCCTTTTGGAAAGGTAGCAGGAGAACTGCTAAATAACAAAGGTTAGGCTGCAGGACTAGCTATAATAAATTATTTGAACACCTTTAGTGGGTTTTTAGTGGGATTGAAGGTTCTGAAGTACAATACCAAAATGCCCTTTCCTCTGCTCCAAGATCCCTGTTTTGAGCCCTGCCCTCTTTCTTGGGCTCTGAGGTGGCTCTTCCCTCCCTCCAGGTTTGGGCCAAAAAGGGGAAGAGGATGTGAGGGGGACAGGGTTGTGAAGTGTTCTGTCTGTCCTTTATTGTAGCACCAGTCTCCCACCCCTAGGACACCCCTTGGGAGACTCCAGGTGATGCCAGCACCAAAAATATGAACATTAAACCACACCCCCACCATATTAAGGGACAGCAAAGGTGGTTAGAACAGTCTTTGAAACCTCACTGGGAAATTAAACCTTGATGATTCTCTTGGGCTACCAAGAGAAAGCTGTGGGATGAAACAAATGGGTGATGTTGGATTGGTAGGGCAGCAGTAGAAGCCACTCAGCTCTGCTCAAGTTTTTCTGTTATATTTTGCAAAATATAATAGACAAAAGCCTTTTTTCTGAGCAGATGGTGAGGAGTATAACCCTATCAGAGATATCAGAGGAGCCCCACAGATACGATTGCAAATGGAATTATTTTTTCTTTTTTATTTTCCACTTAGTTTGCCCAGCTAAACACAAAACATATTTTATAGCTGATGGATTTGTTTCAGCTGGCATTTGGTTGATAACTCAGAGATCCCAGCTTGATTACTCTGTAAAATATTGAAATATTGTGCTGATGGGAAGTAGTGCTATGAGAAAATGGGCTATGCATCTAAAACACCCCAGGCAAGAAGAAAAACAGAAAATTATTAAAATTACCCATTTTTAATTTTGCCTTTCCTCATCCACCCCTCCTGACTTGAGTTTTTCAGAACATTTTCCTGGATTGTGATTTATTCTTTTTTCATTTGTGGTACAGCAGAAAAGACCCTGATGGTGTCTGTACCCACACAGAGCCAAACCCTGAGCTGCAGGTGAGACCTCTAACACAGCCTAATGCTGCTTTTTCTTAAATTATATATTTGCAATATATATATCTGCTCTTTTTTTCCTACATTTGTCTTTCCTAATGCTTCCTTTTTGATACCAAGATGATCACTCTCACAGTGCTCTTAATGCAACCTCAGATTAGGTTTTCATTTTATATTATGGCTACTAAAAGAAATGGTTTGCCATTCCAGAATGTGAGATGGCCAGGACATATTTGGAATTTGTAGATACTTAGGATCTTTGAAGAATTACTCATCTTAAATTAGGAATTAAAGCCTTTTTTTTTTTTTCCCCTAAAGCATGACCCTTTACTGTGTAGAACAGATGTCCCAAAGATTTTTTTTAATTAATATTACTCACTTTTAGCTAAATTTCACTGTCAGGTTAAAGAAACCTGTGAGTTTCTTGTGTGAACTGTATGTAAACTTGGTTAGTCAGGAAATATTCACACCCTCAGAGTACAGCATGTGTTGCTGAAAGATCTCTATTAAAATCTTCAGTTTATTAAAGTGAAGAAGGGTAGGAAACTTTCACACCTCGAAAGTTATGATATCATTTAATTTCAAAATAACCCCATCAAGTTCTTGTATTTCTTAGTGTGAAACTGTCCTTGTGTCATTGTCATCTCAGTGCTGATAATTCACTTTGTTTAGGTAATTCCACTCCTGTTTTAATTCAGTAAATTTAATTCACTCTGCTGGGGACCCTCTCTGTTGAGGGGGGCAGAAGCCTCACATCTTTGAAGACCGTTCAGAATTGTATGTTTGACATTAATGTGAAAAAGAAACTTTTTGGAATTCCAAGGTGAAATATTTCAGCCAAGAAAAATTATTCTTTACTTTTGCATATATCTCCCCATGTTTTTTTAGCATCCTGATTGATTTAGAGGTAATTTGGTGTGTCTATCAGTAACATGAAGACATGAAATTCAGAGTTAATTTGAGAGTTAGTGCTTTGATTGACAAACTTGCTAAAGATGCTGCTTGGAAAATACCTTCTGCTGCTCAGCTTTACTTCTTCACTTTCTATGGGAGTAGAGCTGTAATAAATTAATGAAGTTAAAAAAAAAATCTGACAATAATACAATTCAGTGCCTTCCCAGGAGTAAGTAATTATTTCCAGTGTAGAACTTGGAGAAAATGAAGTACAAAATTAGGTATTAACTAAAGGAAAGAAGATACTTGTTTAGTGCTGTTGATGGCTTTGACAGGACTTTGCTCTGAGTTTCACAAAGTCTTCAACTTATTTCTGCTCATTTGTTTCTGGAGGTGCCTGTGTTTCCTTATTTCTAGGTGTATCTCCAGTAGCTGTTCACAGGAAGAGCCACTCTTTGAAAATATCTTGTGCCTTGCAACTATTTGATCCTGTAATTTTGTATAAAAGCTTGGATCCAGTGCTGATGCTGGCAATATTTTATTGCTCACTAAAGAGTGAAACACTTTGTGGCTATGTTTCGATAGCCAGGTTTGTGTTCTGGAAATATTCAGGGATTCCAGGAGGCCATCAGAGCAGGAATATTATTGTGGTTTTGTGGAGAAAGAAAAACCTTCTAGAGACTGGTGAAACAGTTGAGACATCCATAGGTGATAATCATCAATAATAACAGATCATCTCTGTAATAAAACTCATAGAGTAAAATGGTGAGTGTCAGTTTAAATTTACTTTCATCAGCTAGAAGAAACAGATGAAAGTGCACAACTCCCATGATGAAGTTTAGCAAAAAAGTCACATTTCTTAATTCTAGAACACCCACATCTTTATATGGTCAGTGTCATATTTTTCTCTCTTGCAATGCTGCAGGGAGTCCTGGATGAGAAACCACTGAACAGAGTTATATTGTTTACTGAGAAACAGAGATTTGAATAGAACTCTGTTCATTTTGTCACCAGAGATGTCAAAATGAATTTGCAGCTCAGGACTTCTGGGAAAAAAGCTTCAAACTTGCACTCCAGTTGACAAATACTGGAATATGTTTTAAAAGTTTGGCTTTTTTAATATTCAGACATCTTACATACCAGAATAACTGATTTATTCTGATAATGATACAGTTCTTTATGAACTTTCTTATGAAATTATTTATCTGGAGCACCAGGGCATTAATAATTAATATAAATTGCTGTAGAATTGAATTTTACAGAGAATATATGAAAATATCTGTGGGGAAGGCAGAGGAACTCAGACTGTCTGATGGTTTTTAGGCTGTCACAGAGCTTCAGCTTAAATCTCTTGTTACTCTCCTGAGTGTTCCTTTCTGGGATGCAGCTGTTACAAGTTTTTATATTTAATATTCTTTAAATTGCTGAAGGCTGCAGTAACAAATCCTTCATTCCCACCCAATTTATGCATCTTCTGTTCTTCTGCATCTTCATTTGTGCACTGCTCTCATCACTATGGTACCTAAGTCTTTCCTAAATGATTTTTTAGTAGGTATCACCTGTCCTCTTAAAGGAAGGATATGTGTGCAGCAGAGTGACTATTTTGTTTTAATAGTCACTACTCTCTCCTAATCCTTTTCTGAACACTAAAGATATTTTACATAAACAAATATTTTTAAAAGAAATTAATCTAAAATATGGATGTATTTTTGGTTTGGTTTCGTAATCTTTTTTTTTTTTTTTTTTTCAATACAGCTTACACTTCACTTGGCTTGGAGGAAATTTCAGAACATACCTTTCATGCATATGGAACCTGCCTCCTTCCACCAGACTGTTTTCTGATGTTTTAAGTTACACTACACTTAGCTATTCAGGAAGGTATTTTGGCATTGTGTTGGCTGGTTCCTGTTTAAAATAAAACACTTGTTCAGGACTTGTATTTTCCACCTTAAGAGCATAAATATTAAAATCAAATAAACTCTTGGGTTTGTAAATAATATTTTATAAGCAAATATTTTAAAACACCCTCTGAGATTACTGACACTGCTTTTATTGAGGGTGAAACATGGGTCTTTTATTAGAAGAGTTAATGTAGAGCATAGATCAATACAGATGGCATTAATTAGATAATATTTTTAAGCTTTTTTTTCCAGAGATATGTAATATTCCATAACTTCCCAACTAATTTCCAGCCTCCTTGTCAATACCTCCCTTAGATGAAGCACAGCTTTGACTTGACATTGCCCAGTGGCCTGAGAGCTTTTCTGCTGTGGCTTTGGTCTAAGGAGGCTCTGCTGTGGTTTGAAAGATTCCTCCTCCTTTCATTGTTCTCTGTTTTTCCCCTGCTGTTTCTGCCTCTCCCTCCTCTCCCCATCTCCCAAAAGCCTGCCCCAGCAGGTGTAGCTTGGACCATCCTTGAATTTCTCTCTTCTCCTCTTGATATTACCACTCTGGTTCATCCTTTTCCATTTGTCCGTCTGTCTTGGTTCTGAAGTGCAGATGACTTGTTGCATATTCCTGCATTCCTGAATTGATTCCTCTCACATCCTCCTACCCTTGTCCCTCATCCCCCATCCCCACACACTCCCAGGTTTTGAAAATCTGGAGTGTGTGTGTTACACTGTGTGATCTCTGGTGATTTATTGCAGAATCTAATCCCTTCCCTCTCCGTGGTTCCTGGCTGTACCCTAATAATAACTTATTAAATGCTTTAGACAGCTAAGCAATCTGGTTTGGCTATCTCAGATCTGTGTTTCAGTGCTTGAAGCCCATGTGGTTTTGTTTACCCCCAGTCACATGTGTGTCCACTTGTTTGTCTTGCTCTGTTTCCTGAACTCTGCCATTCTCACTCTTTCCCCAACACAGAAAGCCTTTCCATGCCCTCCACACTTTTGGAATTCTCCTTTCCTGATGTACCTGCCCCCCTCAGGGGGCACAGAGCAGCTCAACTCAGCCCAGCAGGGAGATCCCACATGGTGCTGCAGAGGTGGTGTGGTGTGGAGTGCACAGCCCACAACTGGGGTCTCTTTCCAGGGTTATTCCCTCTGTTCTGACAAATACAGGGCTGAATTCCCTGGCTGCTGTCAGGTTTTCTAGTCAGGAGATTACCCCACAAAGTCACTGCAGAGGTTTCTCCTTAGAAGGGTAACTGTGACTTTGCAAGGCATGTCCTACAATGGAAAGTTTACTGGAATAGGAATTAACTTCACAAAGGAATGTGATTTCTTTTTTTTTTTTT
>VZRH01002612.1:423801-472463 GCA_013397555.1 Urocynchramus pylzowi
TTTACTTGTTTTTAAAAGAAATTCTTGGACCAGCAGACAGGCTATGCTAGGTGGAACGGTATCACTAAAATGTGCTGATAAGGGAGATTGGGCTCAAATTCTGTGTCCTCCTGTGAGGCAGAAGTGGTTTTCTTGATTTTAACCCATAAAGTTTCTTGTTGCACCATTCCGTACTGGCAACTATAAAAAATTGTAGAGAAACAGCACTTTTTCCAAGGTGGTGTAAAAACAATAAATTAAGGACCTTGCAATGTTATGTTTATTGATATTTTTAGAGAGGGACTTAACTGACCAGCTTTGTGCTTTCAGCCATTCTCTGAGGAATTATTTCTGAAGTTAAGTGGCATTCCAGCCTTTCTGCTTTCCATACTGACAACTTAAAGCAAGATGTTATTTGCAGAAATTCTCCTTGTAAAATAGAACAGTGTTTAAAATGTGGCTGCTTGAAGAAGCCCTGCAGGCTCCTCAGGAGGATTGTCAGGTTAGCACAACGTGGTGGAGAGAGCCCAGGCCAGGGAGGTTATTCCAGCTCCTCAAAAAAGGGGAGAATTCTTGGTGGGGAGAGTCATTACCTAAGGAATGCAATGACAAAACAGCACAGTATTCCAGGGTAGTACTGGACATTTTGCAGGATCATAAAAGTCTTGGCTTCCATTCATGAGGGCCTTTAAGCAGCTGAATGATCCAACTACTTTCAAATGCTTAGCAGAACAAGTGTTACATTAGGGTTTGGAAATCTAGCAAGCAAAACTACGTGAAGTTCATTAAAATGAAAAAGAAAGTATTATATTTCCTTTTATTTGGGTAGAGAGCTGCAATCCTCTGTAAATGAGAGGATGGTCAGGGACTTCAGAACTGTGCAAATATCTTCTGGCTTCATAGAAAGTCATTATTGTAATTCATAGTTTTAACACGGGCTCCTTTTAGGAAAGATCTGGAGATTACTGGATTTTAAAAATTAGTTGGTTGTTTTTTGGGTTTTTTTTCTAATAATTGAGTGGAAAATAATTCTTGTTTTCATTCACATTGAAAAAGATTCATGTGTATGCTCCAGTTACACTATTTTGCATCTTTTAAATGTTGGGATGGATTATTCATTTGCTCACAGCAAATCTCTGTACAGTAGTAGAATAGTTTGGAAAAGCTGATGTTGATTTTAAATGCTCATTGCTCTAATGTGGCCATTACCTGGTCCTGCAAACACTTGAGTTATAGCACAACTGAGGCTTTTTTTGGACAATTACTCCACATTTTCTGGGCAGGCTTTGATAACAGTTTGGCTGGACCAGCCTGCCAATCACTTATGGACAACTCCTCCATTTACCATAAATAAGTGTGTGGTGGGGTTTTTCTTTATATTTAGGGTGTTGGCTAAGCAGGATAGATTTCACAATGACACACCAGGAGACAAGAATGCAGGCCTGCTCGTGCCATGTTCCTTCCTGATTCAGCTTTTAAGGGCTCCTTCTAAAAATCTTAGATTCTTCGATGTCAGTTTGTCCAAAGTGGGGGAAGGGTGAGCTAGGTATGAACTGAAGGTATTTACATTTGAACACTAAGCAATTTCTGAAGAATGAGGTAGGAACTAGTTATTGCAAGAACTGTTGCTTAGTTTAATTAAACCCAGCTGGGCTTGGAAGAGATTCCAGCCAAAAGCCTGGGGCTGCTTGCCAGGAGCCTGTCACATTTGATAGCTCACACTGCTCTGAACTTGGCTGAGAGGGGTCAGGCACACAGCACAAACCGAGCTCTCCTCCTCTGGATCCAGGCTCGCTCAAAAATGCAGAGATGCTGCCAGCTGACTCGAAAGCCTCTCTCCTTTCAGCCTTGTTTGATGAGGCCCCCGGGTTCTTGGAAGTGAGGGAGCCCAGCACATGGAAACACGGGAGGGTGTCCTGCACATGGAGCCATGGGAGGGTGTCCTGCACATGGAGCCATAGGAAGATGTCCTGCACATGGAGCCATGGGAAGATGTCCTGCACATGGAGCCACGGGAGGGTGTCCTGCACATGGAGCCATGGGAGGGTGTCCTGCACATGGAGCCATGGGAGGATGCCCTGCACGTGGAGCCATGGGCAGTGGCTGCTGCAGGATCCCCCGGGCATCTGCTCCCAGCAGAGCCTCCCTGTGCCTCCGAGCTGGCAGCTGGAGCCAGCCCCTGTTCCTGGGAAAGGTGCACAATGTGTGCAACACTGCTCATCCACTGCTGCTTTAGAATATCCCTGTGCCAGAACTACCACCTTCTTTTTGGGCTACCTCCCCCTCGGGTTTTTGGAGCATTGTTAAAGATTAGGAAAGTTTGTGCAGTGTCCTTTAGTAGAAACCATAACAGTAAATATCCCACATCCATCCCATCTTAAATCTGATGAATTTTACATTCCTTTCCCTCTTTGATAACTACCTGAATGATAGGATAAACCAACAATTTTAAAGGAATAGTAAACATGTAGTTAAAGATTTAAAATTAATTTGCTAAAATTTATTTGAAATACACCTTTCCTTGTAGTCTCACGTGGTGAGTATGACTATGTTGTTTGAAAGAGCTAAGCAGGCACCTCTTCTCTCCATAGAGATCCCTTGGGTTTCCTGTGTCCATTTTCTCTTTTTTTTTTTCTCTCTTTTGTCCATAACCACCATGGGAGAACTCTCTCAGCCTCTCCAGAAAAGCATTTCCACTTTGCCTAAATAATTAAATATTCCTTGGACCAGAGGACTGGAACCTCTACAAAGGGCTTATTTTTCCCCCTTTATTCTTTGTTTCCCTGGTACCCAGTGAATTCTTAATTACAAGCTGGAAAAGTCCAATGGAGAGATGAAATCAGGGAAGATCCTCTAGGTCAGGGGAATTGGCTTTCAGACAACATTGTCCCACTGGAGTGAAACAAAATTATCCTTCCACAGCTGAAGATCTGGCTCATTTAATCCAAAGCACTGCCCTTCTCCTTTTTCATAATAAAGACATTCAAGGAACACTTCTGTGGCAAACCTCAAACTGCTATGAACCTGATTACTAAACTTCAAAATAAATGTTGCACAGGTTCATTATTACTGAACTTAGCAAGTAAGATACAGAAATAAAGTGTATAAAGTGAGGGGTTTACCTATCCTGGGGAACAAGGAATGGGGTATGGAGATTCAGAAAAGAACTCTAGGGATGTGAATCATCCCGACCACTGTCTGGTTGCAATCAAAGCTTGCTACTAGTGCAATTTAGTGCTACAAAATTCAAAGATAAGCTCTAAATCTCCTTCCTGCTCATGTAAACATAACTATGTAGTATCTTTGTCATTTTTGGATGGTGTTCTCATCAGAGAGGCAGCTGTAGAGAATGCATTGTCTTCTCTTGTATTTCTATTTAACACATCTACCTAGGTAGAGGGAATGTGGTTTGAACAGAGACAAAAATCAGGAACAGATTTCTTGGCCACTTTATTGTTTAAGCAGAGAGAAACACCGTGAGGGAAACACTCTGAGGGCAAAGTTGAACACTGGGTGTTCAAGTACAGTAATTTTGGCAGTCAGGTACTAGAAATGGATATTTAGGTGCCAGATGTGTCAGTTTATACTTGAACTGAGTTCCACCTTTTTAGAGCACAGCACCTCTTTTCATTTGGTCAGGTGTAAAAATTGTTTACAACGAAGAGAGGCAAAGCTGACCTAAGTCTTGGATTCTAATGGTGTGATTTGGGTGGCTGGGCAGAATCGATGCATCATTGATTATTTTGTGTCCATACATTGCAAAGGTTGAAAATCTGCCTAATTTAGCCCAGTTCAAGCTTAATAACCTGGTTGATAAAAACCTAGGTCCCTGAGTGTTAGCCCATTGCTGGTCTGAGACAGAGCATGAAGGTCAGTGTGGATCCAGTTGAGGCCCATGAGCAGAAGTCTGTGAAGTTATAGGACATTTTCCCTCGTGTTCATGTATAGGAATTCAGCTGCCTGATAATCTGCTGGCATTAGCAGCACTCACAGTTGCTTTAGGTTATACCAGACCCATGTTCTCTCAGGCACCAGGTGAAAAATTCAATGTACTGTAGGTACTTGACCCCAGTCCTATTTAACCTGAGCAGTTCTCTTGTGGCATTCCTGCTTTGGCTTGTGGTCTTGCTTGTAGCAGAAGGTTTGCAAGGGCTTTTCATCCTTTGGTTTTGCTTCAGTGGTCACTGTTAACCAGCAACAGGGTGTAAATAGAGCAGCCCATCATGTCTGTGATGCCTGCTGCAATATTAATTTATATTACATTAAAAACAATGATGTAGTCTATTAAAGTGACCTTGTGGATTATAGTCTGACCCTCTGTTTTACATAAACAGTATCAGTGTTGTCAATTATGGATTAATTCTCATTTTTCCCTTCCCTGAGCTCCAGGGCAATATTTTGACATACTGTAGAGGGATTGTTAAGGTTTAGGAATGGTATTCTCCAGTTTAGTGTTCCCACCCCACACCCTGTCCTGGCCAAAAGGAGCAGACAAGGTTTCCTTTACTGCTTCTATTCACTTCATAATTTTTGTTTTCCCTTTCTTCCCATTACGAGTTTTGTTTGGCTTTTCTTTTTTATTTTCCTCTCCTGTCATTCAATTTTTAACTTTTCCCATGGCACTTGAAAGATACTGAATTTCAATAATGTTAATCATAGGTTTAAAGTGCACCTTAATTGCAGATATCTGTACTTATTTCCTTTTTCTTTTCTACTTTTTTTTTAAACTTTTTTTATTGATAAATAGTGGACAACTTCCATTTCAAATCTTGGGTTACATTTTTTTATTGTTTTTATTTCAAGCTCTCTATTTTAAAGCTAATTGCATACTTCATCTGAAGTCTAGATACCTCCTTAGCAATCAGGAGCATTTTCCAAACCATTTTTTTCCCTGTTTTTGACCAAAAAGCAAAAATTGACATTTATTTGTAGCAGCACTAGGTTGTAGTACAGTAAAACTAAAAGCAAAGCAGTGCCAAGTTTTCCAGCTGGAATTTCCCCCCTCAGCTGTGCTGATCCTCCTTTCTGTTCCTTTGGATAATTAGTGATGTTCCTGAGTGCTTCTTTTATCAGCAGGGATAATCTCTGTACGTCAGCCTTGCAGCTTTCCATGCAGTCCAGGACATGTTTGCCTCAAATATAAACAAATCTTGCAGTACACTTTGTCCACCCCAAATGGCAGCACTTTTTGGATGGGTACACTGCGGACCAGCACTGCCAGGACCAGACTTCCCTCAATCTTTTTTAACCCCATCTCTTGATGGTTTAGTTATTGTTCAATATTTGTGTTGTCACTTCAAAGTCCTCCTAATGCAAGGACGTATCTCAGATTTTTGCATAATTTGTCTTATCCAAAAAGGAAAAATAGATTTATGCTGCTCAAGGGCAGCCTGTGGGAGATATTTCAGCTGCTGGTGATTCAGCAGCTCATGAGAAGTTCTGCAGCACTGATGGTGCATTAGTGAGAAAAATATATAGAGACTAATCAGGATAAAATGTGCAAAGCCTTTTAATAGTTTTAGTATTGCATCAATGCCAATCTTGATGGGAGTTTAGTCATGTCCATAAATAATTAATAAAATAATAAAATTCAAGGATAACTGAATCATGTTTGACTCAGTTTTGTCTTTACTCACACTTGGATTGGGAATTTAACAGTAAAGATATAAAATCTATTTGCACTTCATGCCACACATTTTTGGTGCAATTATTTGTTACTATTTTCACATCATCTTAAAGAAAAATTGGCAATGTAATGTCATCCTGCAATGTAACAAATGCCCAGAGGTTGCCAAGAGTCCTCAAACTTTCACCTACTCAACTTTCTCTAATGTGACTTTTATCTAACTTTTAGCTCTAGTTCCTAATGTTTCTTTTGTCTAGAAAAAAAAAATCCAACCTAACAAACAAAAAACCCACAAACAAAACACCTCTAGTTAGTTCCTACGTACTAAGCCCCCAACAAAAAAATAAGAAAACAAACAAAAAAAAACCCCTTCAACATGTCTTGGTATTTGGTCAGAGACACTCCTAGTGAAAGAGCAGAGTGATGACAGGGAGGGAGAATGCTGGAATTAAAAAGACTTGCAGGCAGGAACAAAGGTAGAAGCATTTGCTTTGAACCTGGGAGCCTCCCCAGCGTGTCCCAGGTGTGGGCCACATGAGCTGGGGAAGGAATGTGGCTCTGAGGGGTGATGACAGCTCCCAGTCTGTTCTGCCTCAGTCCCAACGTGCACCGGTGCATCTGTTGTGCATTTCCAAAGGATTTATCTTTTTCTTGCTTTCTCTTTCCCTTGGTAAATTATTTAAACAATTGAAGTAAAAATTGAAACCATTATTCTGAACAGAAGCACAGAAACTCTTTGAAAGAAGATGTCTTCTGTGAAGACAGGCTGAGAGAGTTGGGATTATTCACCCTAGAGAAATCTTACAGGATTTTCCAGTACCTGAAAGGAGCCTACAAGAGAGCTGAGAGGGAATTTTTAGGATAGGACAAGGGGTAAACTCTGCCTCAACATTTAGGTGCTAACCGTTAGAGCCAGACTGAAAAGATAAATTTTAAGACCTATGTAAAAGGTTGTGTGTTCCATCCATTTTCATCAGGCAAGAAATCTATGTGGTTTTATTAAAAGAGAATAATAAACAACATCATTTAATACTGATATCATACTCAACTTGTAAGATATGACCCAGTCATCAGTGGGGCCTGGATCCTGGCTCAGAATGTTACTGTGTTTAAGAGGAAATGCTATGTGGGATAGAAATCATAACATCATTTAGGTTGGAAAAGACCTTTAAGACCCTTGAGTCCAACTATAAACTCCATAAAACAACTCCATTAGTAATTTGTTCAATTTACTGTGAACACCACTAAATAAGAGAAGCAGAACTGTAGGATACAGTGAGAAAGATTAAGAAATACAGAACAAATGCTTGCTTGGATTTTGTTGTGAAGTTTATTTCAGAGAGTCCAGCTATTGCACAGAAATTAAGAGCTGTGACCTCAAATGATTGACCTCAAAACCATCTTCCAAAATTGCTGATAAGTGTTAAAGTTTTTGCAGATTTTAGAAGGAAACAAACAAACCAAGCAACCCTCCCAAATCCAGGGCTCAGTCAAACACCTGCAGAGTCCCAAGGGAGGGCTGGCTGTGCAGCTGGCTGAGGGGAAGATTATTTGTAACCTCCCTGGTGTCTTCTCATATCCATTATCCAGGTCACTAGGGGCCTTTTTGTTGTCCCCAGAGTTGGAATCCAGAGCAGGCTTGTGCTGGGACAATAAATCTGGTGTAGAAAACGTGAGGGTCTGAGCTCACTTTGGCAGGTTTTTGATTTCTTTATGATTTTCAAAAATCCCTGCAGCCAAGCAGAGAGGGACAAAGTTGAGGTCTGTGCAATTGCCAGTATTGAGTCCTTGCCTTATATACCAGGGCTGAAGGGAATCATCTGCTCCTCAGATGTTTTTATTTATTATTTTTGTGCAACGAGAGCTAATCAGCAGTAATAACAAAGATTTATTATAAATGTAATAAACTCCTTTTAAAACTCCAAGTGACTGTGGAGTGGCTTTGGTTCAATGAACCAGTGGAGGTTTCTGGACTTTGAGCATCTCTCGTGAAGGCAGGAGCTTCTGAATTCAGGATTGAACTAAAGCAAAAAGAAATCCAAGAAATAAACACTTGCAGGAGAAGATCTCAGGCAGGGTGGTCCCCAGCCTTGTTGGTCTCAGTGTTTCTGTTTTGCTGAGGAGAGCAAATGAGGCAGTGTGAGACATTGCCCCAGATGTGGGGCCTTCACATTGGCCACCAGCCAGGAGAAAGCAGAGAACAAAAACAATTTCTAGGATGAGATAGAAGAGGGGGAGAGAGGTGGAAAGGAGCAGCACTCAGCTGAGCCAGCTAGCAGTGTAGGTCTTTGCCTTTCTGCTTTTATTGTGGCTGTGAAATGCACAGAATTGCTGCATTTTTGAGGAAAGCTGTGGAAATCACCCCATTTCTCAATTCTTTTGGTGGAGCCTGAGCCTTCAGTTCCTCTTGACCCACAAGACACAGAAAATCAGGTCCATCATTGAGATCTCTCCTCTGTCCTTTCCTACTCTGTCTCCACCTTTATGACCATGGTTGTGTGGCTTCTGGTAGCAAAAAGCCACAAGAAATGGGGACATTTCCCACAGTCCTCTCATTTGAAACTGTTGTGAGTAATCTGACTGGGTCTGTAATTTTTTTTCAGATAACAAAAGCAAAGCAACTGGTAAAGACAAGGTAATTTGAACCTAAAATTCAAAATGTGAACTCTGCCTCAAAATATTTAGGATGGAGTTTGCATAAAATACTTTCCTACTTGTTGAGAAGTGGAGATCAAACAGAGCACAACTTGACTTTTAGGTAAAAAACCCCAAACAATTTTAACATTAAACTGAAACCTCAGACTGTACCAAAGTGAAAATTTTTATCTATCTTCTCTCCTCCATCCTTTCTTACCATAACCTGAAATTATTCATAGCTCCCATTCTATACTGGACAACTTTTTCTTTTTTCATGTGCTTATAAAAATAATTAAGCAGGGTCTTTTTGCTTAGGAAAGGGAGAATAAGTGCCCTTCTAAAAGTATCATTATAGATTTTTCTCTTCCCAAAGCATCCACCTCCTCCGTTAGGATGATTAAATTCATTTTAATATAGTGCCAGCTGGGTGGGATTGTTGCCTTCCATCAGAGAGCCATTGTAAACCAATGCCATTGTAAACAGATAACCTGCTTTGTTTATATTATTCTCATATAGAAGGCTGCTTTCTGTCTCTGGACCTGCTGAATCTTTGGGGATATGCTCTTTCATCTTTTCCCTGAGCTTGTTTTAGAATGGCATTCAGTGTGACTGTGGATGTGGTAGGATTTGCTGCACAAGTGATAAGGTTATCAAATTTTGAGTCCTTTGCCATGCAGTAGTTGAACTTCCCCGTGTTAAGTCAAGTTGCCTTTAGGGTTTTTTTTCTGATCTCTGTTCCCCCTCTGTGACAGTAACCAAAACAAGGAGTTCTTAAAATCTTTACAGATCTGAACAGGACCTTAAAAACTGGTACCAAAAAATCACGACACCATGTCCTGTGATTCAAGAATCCCAACTTCTTGACAGTACTGGGCCTTTCAGAAGATCACATTTTCCCAGATGCTAAAGTCAATTATACCACTCCCATCACTTCCTTCACTCATCAGACAGAACAGGATTTAAATACACCTGCATCCTATATTAATGTATGCATTCTATATAGTTTTGCCATCCTTGTTTGTTAAGGAACAGAACTCATTATCTCATCATGAATTTTCAACCTTTATCTGTTGTGGGTTTATAACTAATTGGCTCTTTTCCTATTATGATCATATTTTTCCATTGAAATCAATTCTAATTGGATTGAATCTTAGTAAGAAAGGCCAAATGTTGCCAGAAAAAATGTGCTCTAGTCAGTAAATCTTGTGGTTGCACACAGATGACATTACTGAAATAGATAATCCTCTACAGATGCATTAATTTCATAATCTAAAAATGCTCTCTAAAGTATTTTACAGGAACAGATAAAGGCCAGCTAGATGACACAGCTCACGAGGGCAATGGTAAATAAATAATTGCTAACGCAAGTCTGCGATTTCAAAAAACTTTTAAAACCAGCGTCTCCCACTCGATCAAAATTTGTAACACTACTTTTCCCACAGAATTTCTCTGTAACCATATTTACAAACTCGGTTATTTTACAGAAATAGATGATCAAAGCTTAAAAGAACCTGTAGCAAATCCTGTTATTTGCTTGACACTTGGAGCAGTTGGCATCCAGCCTGGTGTGCTGAGGATGTGCTGCCAAGGGAAAAAATACGACATGCATCCTTGTAAAGCTTGTGCTGCTTTCTTTGGCACTCCCCCCTCTCAGGGCCCGTGTCCATGTGGTAGTTCTGCTTTGTTTTTTCTAATTACTAGCAGCTGAGAGAGTTGGTGTCCAGGGGAAAGATCTTGAAACAGCTCTAACAGGTGTTCCAAGGCCAAAGTTTCTGTGCAACACAGGTGTAAAATGAGATGTTTGCTGCACCTGACCCACTATTGATCAAATGGAACAAGCACTGGACAAGAAAATACAAGCCTGTTTTCCTAAATAGCTGCATTGTCCAAGGCACTGTGCTGAAAGAGGTGTGAAAGAGTGCTCCCTTTCCTTTAACAACTCTATTCTCTGTCTTTTCCAAAGGCTTTCAACAAATGGGTTGAAATCTCTTATCTGTCATGGGCATTTCCAACATGCTGGAAGTGTTTCAGTACTCTGGAGAACATGTGTACCTTTCCTGAAATGCATCTTTTGTTGGCTCTTCAGATATTGCTGGGATCATGGACATGGGCAGCTTTAACTGAGGTTCCTGAAAACTACTTATGAACCTTTTTCCCTTGGAAAATGTTACATTGCCAGCCCTCATTATGCAATGTTTGGAAACAACTGAAATGTTTATAACAGATGATAAGAAATAGAAAATATATTCTGCACTTCTACTGCAGTCAATAACACCTGCGTGAAGTTGAGGCTTATTTCTTTTATACTTTGCTATGAGCAAGGTCTTGTACAATCAGGTTTTATTTTCACGTTATTTCTTGTAAGTTATTCATAAAATCCAACATGTAAATTTTAGTGCCTGCAGTTAAGTCCAGTCTCTTGGGTCTTAGTGCATCCAAGGGGTGTTTCAGGCCATCTGTGAGCAGTATTTTCACAACTGGGTGTTTTGTTTGGATGTAGTGACCTTGATATGATTCTCTGAGCCCTAGATTTTTATTGTCTTCATGGTGGAAACCTTTATTCTATTCTCTGTAGTGAGTGCTGGCACCTGCTCTGGGCCTGAGACTGGAGTCCTTCTTCCCCTCTGAGTAAGATGCAGGGTACTGGGGTTGGTTTGTCCCTTTTCAAAGAATCACTGGTGATTCTGGTGCAAATAAGTATGGAGAATGTTGCCGAAAAAATCAGTACAAAAATAGGGTATAGAGTCTTGGAGTGATGGGAAAGGACTGGCTTTTCCATGCTTCTATATGTTTGTGCATATGGTCATGTTCATAGCTGAGTGCTTTAGAGCTGTTGTGACTGAGCCTGAAAATGGAAATGTGGCATAAACTGGACTAAATTTCAGCAAGAAACAATAAATTCACTGAAAATATTATGATGGGACCTGTCCTGTTATGTCAGCCCCCTGACTCAAGCTGCAGGTGCTCTGTTCTTGGCAACTTCTGTGGGGTCTGGAGGATTTGTGTATGGAAGCTCTGCCATATGGCTGACCAGGAACTGGGTTTTTGTCTAGCAGGGTGATGCCCAGTCCCTGACTGGGTGGGGTTTACTCTTAACACAAACCTTGCTGCAGTGGCAGTTGCTATTAAATTGATCAGACTGTTATTAATACTAAACCAAAATATCTACATAGAAATCACTGTCAAGTTTCTCTCAACAAAGCACCAGCAATGGCACCAGAGGAACAGGCAGGAACTGATGACCAGGAATTCCCCCAGCACAGAAGGCAGAACTTCTTCCCTGGGCACTGCCTGAGCCCTGAATAGATTGTCCAGAGAGGGTGTGCAGCTCTTAAATTAGTGCTAACATAGCCAAAAACAATGAGAGAAGCCTCAAAGCAAAGAAGGAGAGACCCAGAAGAACAAAAAATATTGGCCTGTAGACAGAATTTCGAGTGTTCTGGCAAAGATGAACACAGAAATTACTCTAGAGGGAATGAAAAAAACAGCGAACATTTGGAAGAGAAAGCACAATAAATGGGGAAAATTGGCAATGAACATCAATCTTAAATTAACTGCAACCTTGTGTTAAGTCTTCTGTTTTGTTGATTCTCACTTCAGATTTATGTGACACCTGATACATTTCTAAGTTTCTCAATAAAGCATAATCTTGCATTAAGATAATGTAAAATGGAAAAAAAAATTGTTCTTAAGAACAAAATATATCTAGGCATCTGAAATGTGTTTATGTGTATTTTTTTCATAGTGTAATGACTGTTAACTACTGCAAACTGTTAAGCAGAAAAACCCTGTGTTCTTCTTCATTATGTGCAAAACCCCCAAGTGACTAAAATATACAAAGAGATTTAAGAAATAATCAAGTAGCTAATAAGGAGTCATGTTTTTTGAAGATTTGTGTATTGTGTATTTCAAATAACAGAAATAGGAAAAGCAGAAAGTGCTGGCCTCAAGGCCTATGGCTTTCTTTTCACGTTTGGACAAAAATCTAGTGAGTAGCAAGAAGTACTGGTCCCATTTAGGATTTCTTGCCACATTTTTTGTCTCATAAAAGTAAAGTTAGTGAGCAGTTGCCTCAGAAGTGGCATTAGTAAACTCTTCCCTTATCCTCTTTTCCTCAGCTTCTAGGAAATCAGAATTTTCTCAGATCTCTGTTTAAGACCCTTAAGACCTTTCATACTTACCTGAAATGGGGTCAAGAAGATTTCTCCATACATGAACACACACTGACCTTAATGCAGTAATTTCTTACAGATCAGGTTCAAGTTTTGTCCTAAATCACTTCTGCTCACAGAAACTTGGCAGGGCTGATGTACCTCACTGCCATCCTCATTTATTGGGTCAGTCTTTCTGCCTTTCTCCTAAAATTTGACCTCCTTGTCACAGCACCAGTTCCTTTCTGGGTGTAACAATCTCTGAGTTCTCTGCTTGTTTACCTTCATGGTGCACTGGCCCTCTAACAGGTGGTGGAAAAAAGCTGATAATGATTCACTGGATTGCATCCTTTACCATGGGCACTGTTTTGAGCAGGTTTTGGAAATCTGTTTTATCAGAGTTATTTAATGATAATGTCAGCAGTGAAAGTTCTGTGATCATCTGCTACATTCTAAATCCTGCAAAATTTCTGTTTCATTCCAGGCCATCTGTGATTCTTCTGTTGCTGTGAAACATTTGTTTCAGTTGTGCTACTAAAAACCCTGCAGTACCTTCAAGCCTCTAATTGTTGTTATTGATCTCTCAGCAGATAAAGGAGTTCTCCAAGCCATGTCTGACTTTTCTTTGGTGTACTGAAGTTATGTGGGGGGCAAAATGGCCTTTTTTTCCTCTTTATTAATGAAAAAACCTATTGGCCAGCACATTGAATTAATGGTTTCATGTAAGACATGTTTTCTATGGAGACCTGCCATGTTTGTTTCATATGAAGAGAGTCACACTATTTCATTTTGTTCAATCAAATGCAGGAAATGTCTGATCATCTCTCCATCTTTCCTCCCACAGCAGTGATTAATCACTCCCTTTGAAAAACCTGTATTTTTGCAGTTGGAAGGAAAACATTGATAACTGATTAAATTCTAGCTCTGCAAATGCTGCATGCACACAAATACAGCATTTACACACATAAATAATTACTTAGGTTTTAGACAGACTTGCCTGTAGTTTATGCTAAAATATCTGAATACTTGGAGACTTTGTGAGTTTACTTTGGGAGTTTGGAAGTATTTCAGTCACTATTATAGAAGACTCACATATTTTGAGTTGTGGTGAGTTTTCCAGCCTTGATGATTCTATGAAACTATAGATCCCAGCACAAAATCTTGCTGGAATTCCACTGGTAACTGGCCTTCATCCAGGGTGAAAGAAATATTCCCAGCTTCTCCCAAATGCTGAGACCCATGAGTCTCTTAAAACGTAGTAGATCTTCCAAGATTTAAATGTTCCTATAACTCCTAGCAGAATTTGCTTGATGATTCCCTGAGCACCTATAGTTTGTAACCTGACTTTTCTCTTGTAGGAGTCACTTTTTGCTTTATTATTCTTCTTACTTAGAAGAAAATGCTGAGGTTTTCAGTCCTGTAGACTGTGAGCTGCACTAATCCCAGATTCTGTGATAAAGGCTAACACAGCAAGGATTATGTCTCAAGTGCTCCCTATGCATGGGAACGTCTCCTTCCATCAGCAAAATTGAATTTCAAGTTGCTGAATTAAAATGGTGTCAGGAATTCACTGCTTCTTTTTGAAAGTTCAGGGGTGGCAGCTGAAGTATCTAACACCCACTTAACAGCCTACACTGGAATAATAAAAGCCCTCAGAAACAAACTACCAAGCTCACTGATTATTGCACTGACTTTGGCGTCCTGTGGCCCAAATTTTTTTTGCAGCATTTCATCTGCTGGACAGCTGAAGAGTATGTTCCTTCACACAACTTACAAATGTTTATGTAGATAGCCTGAAATGTTATGTAAATAAAAAATAACTCCACAGCCTTATCATCCTTTATAAATCCTACACTGGGATTTGGAAGCCTGTTTTGCAGCACAGTTTGCAGTGGAACACGAAATGGGACTGGAATGGAGCCTGGTTTGTGTGAGAGAGAGGCACCAGTAAAGTGAGAAGGAGCCCAGCTATCCAGTCACAAACCTTGTTTCCTGCAGCACCCCATCTCCTTTCTTGGTGGTCTCCTGCTCCTGTCCAAAACAGGAACATGGCAGAGGGGCAGGTTTCCCTCCAAGCATCCTCAAATTCCTAGCACAGTCTAAATGGGAAAAGCAAAGGCAACACTCAAGCATTGTCCCGCTACTCAGCTGTGTAGTGTGAGGCAAACATTAAACAGGTAACTGTCCTAGATCCCCAGGATGAGGTAAATTTAAACACTTCATCTTGTTATCTAAAAAAAACACGCTGGAATTCACAGAATTTTCACTGGAATATTCACAGGAATTTTCACAGGAATTTTCACAGGAACCTGTGAGCATTCTTTAAGAATGATTGGACTAAAAATTCTGTCACAAGTCATTCTGGTGTGACCTCACTGTGACCTCATGCAGAGCCAAGATTTAGCCAGCACATGTCTTGTTGGATCTCCCTCTAGAAAGCTCATACTGTGGCTTGATGCTCTGACCATTTGAATGCTGATTTTTTTTTTTCTCCCCCCACTTACCAAATTGCATGGAGTGGTTCCTGAATTTTGCAGTGGTTGTGAGAAAATAAATATAATCTGAGGGCCAGATCTGTTAGGAACTGGCAGAGCTCCATGGACTTGCTAAGGTTGTGCTGCCCCAGCATTCATAAAGGTCAGATGGTTACAGACTCGTGAGAGCAACACAACATTTAGGGCTTTGGCCTGGTTCCAAATTGGTGTGGTTGGTCTTGCTTTTCTTCAGAATTTAGGGCTTATTAGCTTGTATCTACTTGCCCTCTGTAAATATGCAAAATAATCTTTTTACATGTGGCCTACTTAGCAAACCAGAACACTCGGCTTGCCAAAATATATCTGTGCTTTCTCTTACAGCTCATGGCTTTGTATGGAGACCTCCTTCAGTGATTCTGAACATCTACACCTTTTATGGTGTAGAAACCTCAGAAGCAGGTGAGGAAAATTGTAGTTCCAGCTTAGATTCTCAGCCACAGCTCTGAGATTGCAGATGAAGATTTTTCTCCAGACAGAAATAGGGAGGAGTTAGGATGTTGTGACTTATTCTATAGGACAGCAGCACCTATCTTATGTGCCTCATTTTCTTGAAGATGAGAACAAAATCATTTTAGATTAAATTTGGCTTGTTAGAACTGTCAGAGTGCCTTTCTTCCACAATTTCATTCATCTTCCTGAGGAAAGAAGCCTTTGGATCCAGCAGCTGACAGGAAACAACAACTAATGATGATTATTTGTATAATCTAGAAGTACTTTCTCTTCCTTTCATTTAGGAACACTTGCACTCTCTCTCTGTGTCCCTGAGTTCAGCTGAACAGCAGCCAAACTGCATCACTCAGTTATTTCTTTAGTCTTTTAGAAAGGGCAGGACAAGCAAGTGAGCAAGGCTGAAGTAAGAAGGGCTTTGTTCCAGGGTTGGAGAAGGGGTTTCTCTGTGCTCTGAGATTGAGTTGGAAAACCTGAATTTTTAAGAAACACAAGGAAAAAAAAAAAATAATATTCCTGATTGTAGGATGACCAGGAGCAAAAGAAGAAAAAAAAAATGATGGGTTGAATTATTTAAGTTCATTAACACCTTTGGAATAAAGTTTGCTGCAAAATGTCATCTCTGATTTCTTGCAAGCCTGTGAAACTATAACAGAGGTTTTGAGTCAAAAAATAAAATACATCAAATGCTGAAGAAAAAGTGTAAATGGAAGATCAAATTTTATATCAGTTCATTGGTCATTCTTTTCATGGACTCATCGTGTCACAGGATGGTTTAGGTTGGAAGGGACCTTAAAGCTCATCTCCATTCAATCCATGCCATGGGCAGGGACACCTCCACTATCCCAGAGTGCTCCAAGCCCCATCCAGCCTGGCCTTGGACACTGCCAGAGATCCAGGGGCAGGCACAGCTTTTCTGGGCACCCTGTGCTAGGGCCTCACCACCTTCACAGCCAAGAATTTCTTCACAATTATCTAATCTAAACCTGCCCACTTTCAGTTTAAAACCATTCCCCCTTGTTCTGTCACTCCAGGCCCTTGTGAATAGTCCCTCTCCATCTTTTTTGTAGATTCCCTTCAGGTACTGAAAGGCTGTTGGAGGTCACCCTGAAGCCTTCTCCAGGCTGAATAATCCCAGTTTTCTCAGCCTTTCCACTCATCTGTATGTTGTAGTTTGGCTAGAAAGGCAGGAAGAGACACCTCAGCAGAGATTTTCCATAGGAATTAGTGTTTGATGTCATTGGGAGCACTTTTATTTCCATTTCTGATGCAATAGTAGGTTTTCAGCACCTACAGCATTCGCCATTTGGAGTTCAAGGAAAGCTGATTTCTGTGATCTTTATTCTGGAAAGACACATGAAGTTTAAGTAAAAGGTAAGTTTAAGTAATATAATGCATTAGTAAGGGAGCAAAGTGCACTATTTGCATTATAAATTAGTGTTCTTGTTACTTCCCTGTCCAAAGAAAATTGGTGTGTTCCTGTGCCTGAGGACATCGTGTGGGAAGTGCAAAGCAATTTTTGCTGGTCTACAGTTCACTAAAATGAGCCATTAGTGGGTCATCTGATGCTCTAGCTGTGTGCTGGTCCCCAACTTCCAGGTAGGTTTTACAATAAAGTTTGTTTCTGGGGGTTTTCCATTTGATTTTTGAAAAAATACTTATCTATACTCAACAACATGCTTTGTCCACACCTGTTATTCAAGTCTTCTGTGCTGCCAGGAGGCTTTCCCAGTTATCCTTTTGCCAGAGTGTCTCACTGCAGATCTTTTGGCATGGAAATGACATCCACACTTTTTCTTTGCAGTCTGGCAGAGTGTGAGTGGCAGCTATGACCTCGCTGATGCCATCATCACTGTGCAGAAAACATAATTATGATGTAGTTCTCTGAGGATCTCTGTATTTTGTGTGGTGGTACCTTCATGCAGACAGCAGGGATTTCAGGGACAATTGTTTTTATTCCCTGTCCATTCCTCCCCCATTTGGCCGGTTACCTGTTCCCAGTCCTGCCTGCCAGGTGCCTCTGCTGAGAGAGAAAAGCAAATGC
Source organism: Urocynchramus pylzowi (assembly GCA_013397555.1). NCBI lineage: Eukaryota > Metazoa > Chordata > Aves > Passeriformes > Fringillidae > Urocynchramus > Urocynchramus pylzowi. The sequence continues at coordinate 441,220 of VZRH01002612.1, forward strand.
CTCCTGTGCCTGGCCATGGCTGAGGGAACAGCGTGCAGAGGGAATTTTTCAGCTGCTTGTTTATCACAGGCTTGGAATTGAGCTGGGAATCAGAGTAAGTCTGATTTGCCTTTTAGCATCCAGCTCTGTTTAATATCAAAGGCAGCTGCGGTGCTTGCACAAGGCAGAGCTTTAGCTGATCAGCTAGCTGGGTTTACTCTGCAGGAAAAGGCCAGAGAAAGCTTTCATTTTAATGGAAATGTGGTTCTGCAATACATAAACAAAGTTTACTCAGAAATCCTGAACAACAATCACGCTGTAAGTTGTCTCTTTGTTTTGTTTTTCTTTTCAGGGTTTCTGGTGTCCTTTCCATTGGAGGGGTTGTTCATGTCTGGTGCTGTGGGCCAAGAAAAGAAGGAACAAGCCTGAAAAACCCCACATCCTCTTATAGGACCAGATCCCTCCTTTGGATGTGGTTCCTATTGAGTTCACCAGATATTTCCCAAGTGGAGCTAAGCACAGAGCTTGACCTGCTGATTTTGCAAGCCCCAGTTTGAGTTCCATGTGTACTTTTATCCAGTTAATCAAACAGCTGTTTCTCCAGTGAGATAAATGCCCTCCTCTGAGATGTCTCCAGGCCATGTTTGGCTGCTCTGTCTTTTCTCCAGCTTCTCACAAACCCACTCTGTCTAACCACTGGGTGTCAGTAAAAGACTGCAAAGTGGTTTTTTCTCATTAAATATACATGAGTTCCTCTCAGGCTCTGTGGGTGTTCCTTACTTAAGGTGGCCACGGCAAATTTGAGAATACTACTCACACACACACCAGGAGTGTAAAATAATTAACAAAAGCAGCTCCGGTCAGTAAGTTTTTCCTGAAACACATCACTATTCTATTTGAATTAATTCATACTATCAGGAAACTAAATAAATCAAAGGAAAATAGTTTATCTTTTTTTTTTTTTCTTGTTCAAGCAAAACCACTATTACCAACATAATCACATAATTATATTTTACTGTATTCATATTTCTTCTGCTTTAGCCAATATGTGACTGGAGGTTCCAGTCCTGAAAGGTGCTGTCCTCATTGTCCTCATGCAAAGTCATCTGTAGGAAAATGCCCTTACAAATGTATGAGAATTCAGGGGGTTCCATACCATAATAAAAAAAAATAAAAATTAAAAAAAAAATTTTTTTTTAAGGCTTTCCCTCCTTCCACCAATGGGGAAAAATTCTGCTTTGTATTCTTTGGCAGATTGAACTCAAAAGATGTGAATATCTCACCTGAGACATGAGCTGAAAATTTAGTGACAGCTGAAAATAGTTTAATTGAATGGAATGGGTAATTCTGTGTATGCACATAATAGCTCCTGTATTTACATGTCACATTTGTTACATGTTGAATTTTATTCCAATTTCCAGTATGTTGAAGTTCTAACAACGTTGGAAGAAACCTGAAGAGTTTTGGACACCTGTCAGGAAACAAGTGGCCCCTGGGAGCTGGGCAGGTATCACAAATACTTGGGGTTATGTAATAGGCACATTAATTGTACAGCACTGCAAAAAACATCTGCTGTCAAAAAAAGGAGAGTTTCAGTCAGTTTAGTCCTACCTCTTTAGGCTGCAGAGTCCTCTGACCACTGAAATAAGTTAAATAGTCAAATTACTGTGGTTTGCTGCTCCATAATGCTGCCATGTTCAGGAGGGTACTGCTGCCATTGCTCAAACTCTACTCAGACTTTAAGGCAAATTTGAAAAATTAAACCATGTAAATACTTACTTTAAAATAACCTATTTTGTTGTTTATTTCTTAGAATAAAAAAAAAAAAAAAATCTGCAGCAAACTCTTGGGCCATACAAATAAAATACACATTGGACTCCTGTTCAGAGTATAAATAAAACAAAACAAGATTCCTGCCAGAAGTTTTATTTTGCACAAATACAAAATTGAATACTGAATTCCCCCTCTAGGTTCTTTCTCTTTCCAGAGTGGATGGTAAAAGTCACAGGTATTTGAGACTTACCATGCTACACAGTTGTGGTGTGGAGGAAGGAACAAAGGTTTATTTAACTGAATCTGTGTCAAAAACCTCTTAATATTGTGATTTGTAGGTGTACACAACCTAAACTGTGTGTCTAAATTAGGGGGAAATAACAGCTGAGCACTGCTGAATTCCCATTTTTTCCCTGCCCTGAGTGCCACTAGAGGCCCTTTTGTCACAGCTCCTGCCCCTACTCCGTGCTGGTGGAAAAGAGCTGCAAAGTTTCCACCATTGTCATTAATGTAACAGCAGGTCTGGAGGTCCAAGACAAAATCTCTGGGCAGCTAAAATCTAGAATTAGCATTATTTTCCCTGTATTGTTAATCAAATCAAAAAGAGCATTTTTGCTTTATTCTAAAGATAAAGTCCTCAGCCTGTACCTTCTTAAGTGTCCTAGTGAAACAAGCCACTTGTTTGAATTATAAGAATTTCAGTTATTTTGAAGCAGTGATGCACGGAATATTTTTTAAAGAAGTTTTTATTTCAGCAGTGGAACAAAAGACTCTTAACTGGTCTGTTGTCATTTATAGTGGTTGGAACATGAAATACTTTTCTGTTTTAACAGGATCTAGTACTCAGAGTGTTCCATGTGTAACATGCTCTTAAATAGTTCAGATCAAAGCCTATGAACTGAATGTCTTTCAGCATTAATGAGAACAGATAAGCTGGAGCCACTCTGCTTTTACAAACTTGATTTTATTAGACATAAACAGATCACATCCCAAATTAGATTTGTGCAGTGGCAGAGAACCAGCACATATATTGAATTTGCAGACTAAAAATCTAATATTTTTGTAAAAAATAGGTACTTCAGGCAAATGGTTCTTCATGTATGTAAGACATGATTAATTTCAAAGTTGCTCAATAGCAATGTAATACTTTATTATTTTTGTACATTGCCTCACCATTTTAACTACCATGACTTCAGAAAGGAGTGAAAGTGAAATAAAGGAAGGGTCAAACATCTCAGAATTGTATTTTTTGGGAAATTTGAATAGGAATTTCACCTGGAAGCTTTAGGATGATTATCAGGAGGGTGTTATGCCTGTATTTGCTTCAGCAGTTATTTCAAATGTTTAACATTTACAATTTCAGTGTTTTCTTTCATAAAATTAAACCTCTTGTGTTGGTGGCACATGTCATGTTTCCCAAAAGCAAACAGCATAGAAAAAACTACTGCCTTTGGCTGGTTTGAGACTAAACAAAAATTTAATTAAATCTAAGGGATTAGTGCATGTAAAAAGGAATGAGAACAAACATACGAGTAATTTAAGAGATCAGAAATACAGCCAGCTAACTTCAAGAGAGTCAAAAAATGGCATGAGTTTTAAAAGTGCGTGTTAAACAAAACAACAAAATAACTCCTACAGCCTCCCCCTGTATAAATGAACATTTTAAATTACACCATCAAATTTGGGGAATACTAAACTGTGACTCAAATAAAATGACTTCAAATAACACTTTGTTTTTTTAATAGAAGTAGTGATGAATAAATGCAGTTTGATATAAAATGAAACATAAGTATATGTATAAATGTATATACACGTGAAAAATCACTTTAGAACAAAGAAAATCTATCTCCTAGGAAGCAATCTGATAATTTCCATGATAAACTCTCTTTGAAATGTGGCTCTGCCCCTGAGAGCACCCTGCCACTTGTGCTGGTCCAGAGTGACCTCCTGGGAGGGTTTTAGGCAGAAAATGCCCACCAGGCTTGGGCTGGAGCTGGTGTGGGATGGAAAGGACTGGGAGAAGTGACTTTCTGCCTGCCTGGGTTCTGCTTCTCACTCCAGAGCACTCCAGGCCTTTCTGAGACATTTCCCAACCTCTCCCACCCTTTCAGTGAAGAAAGTTTTTGGCAGTGGTGTGGGTCAAGCTTTAAAGCTCTCTTCAGGGGTTCAGCATCTTGCCTTAATGGAACAGATTAGGGACTCTGCAGTTAATACTTCTCTGTTTGCTGATGAGGTGTGGAGTGACAGGGACATAGGGAAGCTGTGTTTTCCAGCTTCCCTTGCTTATTTGCTATCTCTCCATCTTTTACTTTCAATTAAAAGATTAGTGGTAGTTTACTTCAGCCGCTGTGATATGAAGCTCCTGCTTCTCTAATTGCAGTTGAGGAGGGAGGAAGGATAAAGAAATAATCTTGTAGGCTTGGAGAAGAAAAGAAGGAAGAGCTGTCTCCTAGCAAGCAATCTTTGCCCTGAACTCTGCCACGGCCACTGAAATTTGCTATTATATGTGTCAAGAATGAGATGCAAATTATTATCTGTATCTCAGCATAACCTGCTGGAGTATTTTGCATTTTAAGGGTTTAATTGGGGCTCATTTGCTGCCCATGTGTACAATTATTTATTTCGGCTGAAATAACCCTCTTTGAGTGAATATTTGGCCAGTGATGCAGGCTTGCCTCTGAGGGCAAATCCTCTGAATGAGCTGCAGATCACAACACCCAGGCAAGTATTCCACACAGAAGGGTTATTTTCTTGGGCTTTTTTTTTTTTTTTTTTTTACCTTTTTAATCCTCTTATTCTTTTCTTTGCAGAATAGTGGGGCTTTTTTACAGTTACAGAATGGCCCTTTCATTGTGGGTTACATGATTGTTCCTGGAAAAAGGATGTTATGCATGCAAGTCGCCCAGGTCAGTTTATGTGTAACGTGGGTAATGTCTGCTCAAAGCCCGATTTGGTGAATTTAGCCTTGCCATGCTACCTGAAATTGGGCTCTTGGAACTGTTTCCACAGCCTTATCACCAACAATGGGGCTGCTGCTTCTCCCTGATGAGGCATTTTGCAGAGATCTGAAGGGATTCAGTGCTCAGCTGTACTCTTTTGTCAGCCCTGCAGGTGGAGAGACAATGGAAAAGGTTTTCACTGAATTTCTCCAAGTGCTGGATAAGAAGCCTGGTCACATTAGGTACATTTAACATGTCAGTTGTAGCTCTGATTTTCTCAGTGGTAGGCAATTGAAACATTCCTTGCAGTGTTTGGCATTAAGATGCTAAACCCACTTATTTCCTTTGTTGCTCAAACATATGTATCCACCCTCAGGGTGTTGGTTTCACGGGAAGCTGAGCCACTGAATTCTTTGTGGTGATACAGGTGGCATTCAGGTACCTGAACACCAGAGTGACTTCAGAACATGTTAAATTTATTTAAAAGGTCATTTATGGGAGAAAACTAACCAAATAACCAAACCACAGAGCAATATCAGCACTCTGGCCTCAGCTCAGTGTAACTGAGCATGTCACAGAGCATATGTGGGAACCATACAGGAGCCATCAGGAAATAAATTAATGTTTTTTTCTTGGAGTTCACTTATGGATCAACTCATCAGGCTGGAAAATAATAAAAGGAGAAGGCAAGATGACATCCAGAGCTGGTCAGCTGTGTGGGGGTTCACAGAATACCTTTAATTCACATTTTAGCTGACACTTCTCATTTTTGACCCTCTTCTTTGTACATTAACTCCTTTGGTTAGTCATTCATGCTCATTTAAAGGCTGAATAACAATGTCTGCATGTTTTCAGATTTAACAGCAATCTATGTTATCTCACTCAAAGTGCCCTTTTCAGCAGAGATGAGCAATTAGCTTGTTGCATTTAAAATTAAATTTATTAGTTTGATTCTACAGCAGTGCTGTCATGAAACTCTAGATTGTGGCCTGAACAGCTCATTGCATGTGTTCTTTCTTCTTTTAAGAGTGTAAAAGCCTGTATTATTTTAAATATCCTCTAGTTATTGTTGTACTTCTGTATTGTTGTACAACTGAGAGTCCACTAGACTCCCTTTAAGCCAGTAAACCTGAGTCCTCTTTATTCCTATTAACTAAAATGAGATTAATCAGCTTCAACTCACAACTTCCTTGTGAAAATCCATTCAGAAAGCATTGCCATTAATTTCATAAATGAACTAGCCCAAGTCTCCCCCACTTTTCCCACAAAGATGGAGCTGGGAGAAACCACCAGTGCTAAGACTGTCCATCTAGATCTGGAAATTATTCATTGCTGAGTGGAACTAATAAACACCCCAAAGGCAGGTTTGCTTTCTACTTCATTGTGGCTGATACTCATCAAAATCAGTGTTAGGAAGAAGTGGGTAGGGCTTAAGGTTGAGAATAGCTTCCTTCCCCTAAAATATCAGCAGTTGTCTCACCCTGCTGCAGCTGAAATCCTGTCCTAAATTGTAGGTGCTGACCAAGTAAAAATCTTGGTCCATTCCTTCATCCTTCTTCACTAATATGGCAGCATCTTTGGATCATCACACACTTTCTCATTAAAAAAAAAAAATAGATTGCTGAAGAGTTTCTGTTAGTTTTGTGTCAGTAATCACTGTGGAGTTTTATCTTTATTAGTAAAATAGGGTGATACTACTTAGTCATGCCCCCATACTGCTTTGTAATCTGGAAATATGAAACTTTAAACATATGTGGAGCAGTATTGACCTTGCAAACTCATCTGGGCAAGTGTTGCACCCAGCTCTGTTTATTCTAAAAATACATTTTTCTTCAAAGGGATTTAAGTTTCTTGAGTGCCATCCTCCCCTGCCAAAGCAAACCCATCAAAAGAGATGCCAAGAAATTGGACATTTCTTCCTGATATCCTCTCACAGCAGGTTTTCTTTGACAATGGCAGGAATTTTTCTTCCTCAGATGAAGAAGCAGAGCCCCCTGAACATGTTCACTGCTCTGCTCACTCTCACAAACCCTGCCTTAAAACCCAAACCCACCAGTGGATCCTGAGCACTGACAGATGGGTCCAGGCTGAGTGCAGGGTGTTTATCTGGGCTTGAAGCATGAAGTCATGTGTGTGATGGATCCTCACTGCTTCTTGCTCAACCTTTAAACATCAGTTTAGTGACTGAAAACTGAGGTAGAAGATGGGATTTTCCTGGGTTTTTCATTAAAAATTGTGTTCTGTTTGCAATTCATGCATCCCTTTCCTTTTTCTTTTTGTGGGTTGCTGTGTTCTGAGCTGAGGGATTGTTTTAAAATGCAGAAAGGAGCCCCCAGACAATGTTTGGGTTTTGAGAATGTATGACAGCTTGTCAGAAATTTGTGCAGCCACTTGCTGCTCTTTATATCTGCTAAAGGTCTGGATTCCTGCTCTGCTGGAAGGTGGAATACTGAGGAAATCCACAGCTGCATTTTAAATATATTTCCTTAACTTGTACTCCATGAACTGTCATATCAGGGCATAAACAGAGCACTAAATAAGGCTGCCAAAAAAATAAAAAAAAAAGAAAGAAAAAATTGGGCTGCTTTTTATTAACCACTCACAGGATGATTGCCAATGACAGAAATCATAATCATATGAGAGAACTTCAGGTCTCATTTTGTAAATTGATAGTGGTCTCATTTTGTAAATTGATAGTGATTTTCTTTTTAGGCTTTTTTTTTTACCNTAGTGCTCTCATTTTGTAAATTGATAGTGATTTTCTTTTTAGGCTTTTTTTTTTTTACCCTTTGGGTTTGAAGCACAGATTTCCACACCTCTGGGGTGGCATATGCCATACAATAGAACTTCTTGAAGGAGAAGAGAGAAGAAACTCCACTTTTTCTGGGAGAGGATTTGGAATGCTCTGGCCTGTCCACATCCTTTGCCTTGCAAATGATTGATGTCACTGTGGTTTCATGCAGTGACATTGTCACTTATGGAGGAAAATGGTTTCAGTCTAAAGGAGCACTGCCCCAAATGACCAGGGTGTTATTTACACCCTGTTTGTCATCAAGCTTGCTGGGAAAAGGTCACTTTATGCAAAGATTTACTGTAAATTTATAGAGAGCAGGATGGGTTTGGATTTACAGTTGGGAAGCTCCACAAGGCTTGGGAAAGCCAAGGTGGGAAATCACCCTTGGGGTGCACAAGTAAGGGATGATACAGAACAGGAAAAAACCTCCTGATCAGGGAAGTTTATGTAAAAGCAAGGTTTCTTGGGGGAAAAAAGGGTATTATGTTCTCATTTTCTTCAGCAGTGAAGTCACTGTTATGAGGATTGATTAAAAAAGACTGGTGTGTTTTGGGGTGGGGTTTTTTTGCACCAGTGACAAGATAATTGCCTTGAGATTCCTTGTAGTTTTTATGAGAACTTGTAATTGCAGGTGACCTGTCACTGTGCAAAACTGCACAGAAAAATACTAGACCTGCACTCAGAATAGATGGATAGACTGCCTCTATAAAATGGTTTTAATTCAATCACTCTTCAAACTCTCCTCTCACCCAAGTACCTCTGAATTTATCAGATTTTGTGTAACTACAGTGAGTAGAACAAGGTGAAAATCACTTTCACCAGTATTTATAAATTTGCCCCTTAATAGATTTTTGTAATAAATTGAGGATTTGGCTCATTGGAAATACTAAAACCAGAGATTATCCAGCTCATTAGGGACACTCAGCTCTTATAAGACCAGAGTGCTCTTACACACAGTTCAGAAGTCACTGCCAAAATCAGTTTAAAACATAAAGAATATGTTAGTTCTCAAAACATTAATGCTCCCAATGGTTTTAGAAATATCTGGGAAATACAGTCTTCAGGCTGTTTACACTGTAAAAAGGGGGATTAAGGCCAGAAAAACTGAATCTGGGAAGCATATTTAATCCAAAATGCACTCAAATTAATTACAATGCACATCATCTTCAGTAGCTGTGCTATCAGCACTAAGGCAGAGTGAGATTCAACTTAATTAGTATAATACAGGAAAAAAGTTAATTGTTACACAAGTTTAACCCTCAAATTATAAAATTACAGAAGTCCACAGTGACTGTTCAATGACCACCACTATTCCAGTTGTGTTGGTGTTTGCTGCCAGAGTTTCTTGTGATTCTTTTAAATCTGCATGGCACTTTAGGTCACTTTAGGTCACTTTCTAGGAACTGTTTTCTAAGGATTCAGCTGGAATGCAAACTTCTTCTGCTGCAGAATACCAACCCCAAAACCAGTGGGAAATCAGGAACCCAGAGTAGACTCTCTGTAGGACACTTCAGTTATATTTCTTATGTAACAAATCTTTGCTCTTGATCCAATGTGTTCAGGTTTTCCTGTGAAAATTCACTTTTACTTAAAAAAGTCAAGCTCTTTTCCTCGATAAATTTTCCACAGATTTCACAGAATATTCTGAATGGGAAAGGACCCACAAGAATTATTAAATGCAACTTTTTAATGGATGTGCCAATAAGAGGATGGAACCCATGACCTTGTTATTATAAGCACCATGCTCTGACCAACTGAGCTAATCCCAGGTTTTCCCCAGGGTTTGTGGTTCTCATGAATTTTTTGGTCAGTCAAGGCTTTCTTTGGTGGAAAAGACTTTCTGATGGAAAGGGCTGTATATTGAAGAAACTCAGGTGGTTTTTTTTGGGTTTTTTTTTTTTTTCAGCAAAGTAAAACTCACTAAAGTATTTTAGTTTAATAATGACATTGATTTTCTATATTTTAATTCATCTGTAACACTTAGACAAAACAGAACATATTTCCATGCTTTCAATTTTCATGAAATCACTTATTTGGCCTAGCATAGCTTTAAAGCATAACTTTAAGGTTTTCCAGTTTCTATGGATGAGAGAGCATTACAAATTATTTTCCATTGATTTGGGGAAAAAATTATTATTATTAATAATAATAATTAAAATAATCTTAATCTGACAGTAGTGACAATGGTAAAGATGTTGAGGGGTTTTAATTGTGAAATCTCTCTACTCTTATTCTCACCTTTGTAAAACTTCATGGAATCATAGAATGGTTTGGGTTGGAAGGCACCTTAAAGCTCATCCAGTGCCACCCCCTGCCATGGCAGGGACACCTTCCACTGTCCCAGGCTGCTCCAAGCTCTGTCCAGCCTGGCCTTGGGCACTGCCAGGGATCCAGGGGCAGCCCCAGCTGCTCTGGGCACCCTGTGCCAGGGCCTGCCCACCCTCACAGGGATTTTTTTGTTTTTTCAGCAAGTGTGAGTTTTTACCACTTCTTATTACAGAATATCCTGGACAAGAGTCCAGTCAAGAGAGCTTTTTAAATTGAATGGGATTTTTTTTTTCCATGGACTTTTCTAGGTTTTGGATGAGTATCTACAGAAAAGCATCTCATAAATTGTAGAATAATTGATAGTTGCTGACAAGAGTCTCAAATGCAGGCTTGCCACTGCCTTGGGGTAATAGAAGTTATATAAATCTGGGAATAATGAAATCATCCATTTTTTCCACAAACAAATGGGATCCAGAATTGAAGCTGTGAAACCACATCTGACGTTAGACGAAGGGAATATTAACATATTTATGTTCCCAGCTTTGGGAGCATTTCTTCAGATGTGTGTTCTTTCATTCTTATCTTCCTGGCAGCTTTTTCTAAGTCCAGGTTTTCCAGGTAAAGCAGTGCAGAGCACAGGTGAGAAAAGCAGGTGTAAATACCAGGCCTTTGATGATGTATCTTTAAAATCCACTGATCTCAGAGGCAGGATACAGATGCTCTGTTTTTAATGCCACTTTATTCATCAACCTTTGTGATTTTGAGTCATTTGAAAATATTAAACAACAAAATGTTAAGGATACACTTTTGCATCAGATTTGATAGACCAGATCTGTCACTTTGATCTTGAAAGGATTGCTTATATTCCCAAAATATATTTGCAGAGACCTTTGACCAATCACTACCTTGTCCCCAGCCCAGAGCACTGAGTGCCACATCCAGGCCTTCCTTGGACACCTCCAGGGATGGGGACTCCAAACCTCCCTGGGCAGCCCCTTCCAAGGCCTGACCACCTTTTCTGTAAAGAAATTCCTGCTGGTGTCCACCCTGAACCTTCCCAGCCCAGCTTGAGGCTGTTTCCTCTCCTCCTGTCCCTGTTCCTCCTGACAGGAGCTGTGCAGAACCACAAGGTCCGCCCTGAGCCTCCTTTTCTCCAGGCTGAACCCCTTCCCAGCTCCCTCAGCCTCTCCTGGGGCTCCAGCCCCTTCCCAGCTCCATTCCCTTGCCCTGGGCATGCTCCAGCCCCTCCATGTCCTTCTTGAAGTGCAGGGCCCAGAACTGGACACAGGATTTGAGGTGTGGCCTCAGCAGTGGGTGACAATCACTTCCTCATCCATCCTTCCATAGTAGTCACTTGATATGCATCAAAAAAGTCAGCTTGAAATAAACTCATGTGACTGAACACATTCTATTCACTTGTTTAGCTCATTTGCATAAACTGTAAATTTGATTTTTACATAAAATACTGTCTAACTGCCCTGAAGTCCTTCTGAAGGAGATTAAGTCCACCCTTAACTGTAAATCCTCTTGTGGATTTTACTCAGACCCTATAATACATGTGATTGTCCATTATTTTCTATACTATATGATCATTATAGATTGCTAGAAGAGACCCATCTTTAAGAACATTTGAAATAAATGGAAAGATTATTTTCAAAGTTGGTGGCAGGCATTCAAAATCTGCTTGTAAATGAGAGTATTTTTAAAATCAAATACAAAGAATCCCTTTAAGTATATGTTTTCTTACCTTGAGGCTCAGACTGAAGTTTTTGTGTACGATTTGTTGATACAAAGGTTAGATCTGGCTTCAAAAATGGCAAAGTATCTTTACGTAAAGTCCAAATACGTCAGTGTCCACACAGTGCAGCTTTCTAAAACCCTGCAGAACCCAAATCAAAATGTTTATTTAAACCTGTCCCCTCCTTCCAGAAAGCCAAAAAAAGAAATGCAACAAAATTCAAACTGCAACACCTCAGTTGGATCCTTTTTCCATGACGGTCAGTCCCAAAAAAAAGCTGTTTCCAACACATTTTTTTACAAGAAAACAGAACTCTCAGCTTATCTTGGTACATGATGTATTTCCATGGAAAAGTGCAGCCCCTGTAAATTTGGGGTTATATATGTGCTCTCTATTTGGCTGTGTGTTTGTAAAGCTTCACTTGATGTGTGCAACTCTTGGGTTATGACCCAATGGTCACCATGCCATGGTTCAGGTTTATTTTAGAGAATCCCAGAATTATTTGGGTTGGAAGTGATCTTAAGGATCATCCCATCCCACCCCTGCCATGGGCAGGGAGAACTTCCACTAGCCCAGGTGGCTCCAGGCCCCATCCAGCCTGGCCTTGGACACTTCCAGGAATCCAGGGGCAGCCACAGCTTCTCTGGGCACCCTGTGCCAGGGCCTCACCTCCTTCACAGGGAAGCATTTTTTATCTATAAGAAAAATTGCCCAGCTGATGAAAATTTTTCATAATTCCTCCTTTTAAAGCAAAAGGAAAAAAGCTCACCTAGGAAACTAAAAATTCTTAAATTCTTAAAAATGTATCCATTGTATTTATACTTTCTGAGTGAATGTAAGATCTGTGACAATGCCACACTTTTTTCACAAAGGACTTTTTTTAATTTTTAGGGAAAGAATCATATTTATGTGACCCCCCCCCAAAAAAGAAATGGAAAATTAGATAACAAAAATATGCAGATATAAATCAATTAGAGTTGTTCTACCTAAAAATTATATGAGAAGCCATGAAATTAAATAATTGAACATCATCCTATATTCACTTATCCCAAAAAAAAGTAACCAATAGAAACCATCAAATCCCATCTCAGAGCTCTGCTGGGAGGGATGTCCCTTCTTCATAAGTCTGTTGCAGTCCAGAACTGTTCACTAAGTGTGACTCAACTTTTGAAGGTAATAACAACCTGGTTTTATCTGTCTTTAAAAAAAAGGACCTCTTGTGGGTAGGTGGAGCCTGGTGGTGTTTGGGTTTTTTCTGAAGGGATTTTTTTTGTATTGATTGTGGATACTGATTCTCATTTCTTCTGAAGAAAAAGCTCCAAATTCTAGATCTAGATCCCATAGTTAGGTCTCAAAGTGCTGAACAAAGGTCAATCCTGCTTTCACTTGGACCTGGCTTTGTCTGTTACTTCCAAGGAGTGCAAAATATTTCTGCTTTTAGGTTTTTGCTAACTCATTCCAGAACTGATTTGTGTAAATAACTTGTATCTCTCCTTCCCTGGCTTTCCTGGCTGCCTCTGTTCTGCTGCTGGTTTTAATTCAGGTCGTAAACTCTTCAGTTCAGGCCCTGCTTTCTTGAGGGTTAGTAGAGCTCCCAGTGAAGTAATTCACTGATAAATGGGAGTAAAGTTGTAGTTTGGGAGCTTGGATTCTTTAAATTGCTAATATATACTCTTAGATACAACATCCTGAAAGGCTGGGTTTATAGGCATGAATTCTTTTTGTTCCTCGCACTTGATGGGATCAAAATTTGTTCCTCGCATTTGTTGGGCCTTTGAAAAGGCAGCATAAACTCCTCAAGTGGGCTCTGTGTAATTGTTGTCCAAATCAGCTCCTCTGACCTCAAACCCATGAGATCTGTGGTTTTTCCAAGCTCAGCTAAACCTGTTCAATGAGTGCTGCCACAAGCTGCAACTCCAGCGGGCTCTGGGAATGCAGGGATTGCTCCCATCTTCTGGTGGGACAGTGAAGGCCAAAAATGACAGTGGCTCCATCCCCTGAGGAAATTCAAGTCTAGAACCCTCTGACACCCAATGGTGTAACTCCTCTGCTTACACAAAATGCCTGTGAAGGTCAACACACTTTTGCCCATCATGAAATTTATCCTGGGTTTTTTTCCAAAATGTGATTATTTACCAAAGTGGGCTGTCCTCACGTTAGACTTTTTGAGCCTCTGTGCCTTAAGTCCTGAAGTATGTGGAGTTTATTTTACTGGGAATACTTATGGTGTATAGTGAAAGCATTTGGCTTTTGACTGCTGGCTCTGGTTCCACCAGTTCAGTCATGAGGTGGTTAAGGGTTATTTATAGCTCTTAGACATTCTTTAGGGATGAACACATCGGCTGAAAAAACAAACAGCCCGTGGTGCTGGTGGGTAATTTATAGCAATTTTTAAGGTAAGAGAAACCTGTGATCTCATACTACAGGCTGAAAACCTGTCCATTCATTACTGCATGGTGATGGAATTTGGTTGGGACACTGACATGCCCTGAGGAAACTGAGATCCACAGCATCCAGGTACCCCAGAGCTGGGAAAGGCTCAGTTATGTGTCCTAAGGAATTACATAACTTTTCCTTCTCTCATCCTCTACTAGCACGGGCACAGAGTCAGAAAGAACTTTTTTTTTTCAGTACACTCCACTTGTTCTTTAATTTAAAAAATGAATCCCACCAGTGTTGGAATACATCATTTTACAGAAAGCAGAAGCTCTGGGTTTATTTTCAGCAAGATGTTTCTAAATTCTAAATCATATCTTTAAATCAGAAGTTGCTTTTTTATATATACCACACTTCATTGCCTGTAGTTTAAGTGCACATTTACATCAGTCTGGGTGCACAGTGAAATCCAGCCTGGGTGTGATGTCACTACAAGACAGAGAACCCATCACCTCTCCTGTGAAGTTGTGTCACTACTGAGATGTTTCCTGGCCTCAGGATCAGTGCTGAATTCACTACATGTCAACTAATTTTAAATAGACCTTTTCTCACATTAACTGAATCCTGCCACTGCAGGTTATGGAGGATGGCAGTGCACCTCTGTGAGCAGCCTGTCTGGCTCTCAGTATGAACTGCTGTGCCATGCAAGAGCCATAGATTTGCAGGGGATGGAAAGGAAATACCTTTATGACCTCATGCTATCCATTTATACTCTGAGTCATTAAAATGATTGCTTCTTATGAAAGTTATCTTTGCTAGCAGAGGAATATGTGGGCAAATGCTCCCTCTGACAATCAGTGTGCTTTGGATCGGACTCAAAACACACATATTATTCAAACTTAACTTTCCTTCACTCCTACTGAATGATTTGCCCCCAAAAGAAAACATCTGACTCTCCATAAAACTGCAGACGATGGCGAAATTCCTGTCAAGCACTGGAGGTCCAGTGTGCTCCTCAGGTTAATTGTAAATTACTCTGGAACCTGCTACATAAAAATGAGATTTTGTTCCACCTGTGGCCCACCAGTGAATATGGAACAAGAGTCTATTGTTAGTAGACCTGATTTATTACACAGTGTCCTTTCCATCAATGGAAAATTTAGGGGATCTATAAATCATAAAAAAAAAAAATCTTGACAACACTCCACTGTGTCCAAACATTCAACTCCCAAACAAGTTGCCTTTCTATTTGTCAGTTTTAATTATAGAATAACTTATAGTTGACTGTAAGTTATTTTCTGTGTTAAAGGACTTACTGAAGGAAAATGAAGAGCAATGGAAGGGCAGAACGAAGGACAGATGAATTTCATAAAGCTGTGGTTCAGTTCATGCACACATGTTTAGGTTTTCTTTCGATGGAAATGAAAGAGGAGGGGGATGATTCAGAACAGATCTCACTCTGATGTGGCAGTAAGGACTGAAGGCCCTGGTCAAGGAAGTAGGAATTGCTCCCAGGTCCTGCAGTTTAAATTAGAAGAAAATAGATCTTGCTATAGCAATTAAGAAGCAAACTCCACCAGTTCATCCAGTTAAATCCACTTTTGCTCAAGCACTCTGCAGGCTAATGCAATTCAGACCCTGTGTCATTCGATTTCTCAATCATTTCATTTCACTTGACCACATTTTGCTAGTCACTATTTGTTTTTGCAACCATAGTGATGAAATATATTTATTGGCGACATAAGCAGGTGCCTGGCTTTGTCAAATTTCAGTAATTCAGAACATCTCCTGTCCATGATACTAATAATTGAAATTTTAGCAATTTTTGTTCTGGTATCAAATCCCAAACCTCTAAATTTGGGATTGGCTAAGAAGATACAAGACTATTTATCCACAGTTCAATATTTCTGCCAGTATCTTGCTAATAATTTTGTCTGATTTTTTAGGTTATTGTCATTTGGTAACTAGTTCATATTTCCATTTAATTTGTGTCTTCTCCTGTAGGACAATTATAAGTGTAATCTGTTATGATATTCTTATGACAGTGACATCTGATACTTATTGCACTGACAATTCATACTTAGAATATATTTATTGGCTAACTTTTAAGCTGTCATTTTCCTTCAGTGCTGTTGGAAATATCCTTATAACCAAAGAATTCTCAGGTTCAGAGGAAGTTGCTTTCATTACAAAATCCAATTACCCCCTACCTTTTATTACAGGAGACATCAAATCTTATTTGGGTTTTATTTTGGGGTTTCAAAATGTTTTTCATCATTCTGTGATTATATTTTTTTTAATTCCCTTCACTTTTTTATAAGTAATCACAGACTCATGACGATTCACTAAATTTTACATTTGTCTCAGCTATTTCAGTATTGCAAAATGCTGTATAAAATATACTCTTAAAAACCCTTATAAGGAACTTTAACACTTTTAAACTGTGTTGCAGAGGAGAGAACAATTTATCCACTGTTCTTCATACAACTTAATCACCCTTTAATCCATAACAGCATCCCACCCCACAGCTACAAATGTCTTGAACTACCTCAAGGGAAAATTTCCACATGGTCAAAATTCAGAATATTGAAAATCAATAGCATTGTGATGATAGAAATTTATCCTGAAATAGACACTGAATTATCAGAAGTAAGTGTGTATGAAAAGGGAGAAGCCTTGCTGATATATTTATATATTGGTATAGTTTTTATTTATTATCAGTCTCAAAATGCCACCACACAAAGAAGATGTTTGGAAAGAGAGATGTGCTTGAACTTGATCACGTCGATAGTAACATTGATTAATTATTTGATTATTGATTATTGACTGATTAATTATTTGATATGGCTGAATATTCAGCCATAGCAATGACACAGTGGAAATTGAAATAGCAATAATTTGTAGGACTGTCTCATATGTCAGTGGCAAAAGGAAAATTTTTAACCAGGTTGGAGGAACTGAGAGGTAGTCTCTAGTTTTTGTCTAAATATTTTTGCAGTGGGTGCCCACAGCTGGCACTCTTGATTCTGGTCCTTCACCTTCCTCCCTCCAGCTGTTTGTTGCTGTTTTATTTATCCTTTCCTAAGGAGATATTGAAATGGAGCTAGGCTTGGAACAGGAGCCGATTATAATTTCAGCTTGGTTTCAGTTTTTGGCAGCTGAACCTGAAGACTTCTGGAAACCTTGAGAAATATATATGCAAGGGAGGCTACTAAAGCCATTAGTCAATTGGTAAACATCCCCTTTTCCCAACCACACAGAATGGAATAATGAATAACATGGACAAAACTACCAGTAATGTCAATTGTTGTCACTGCATCGAAGTTGATGATGAGACAATAACTCAAATTTATGATCTGAACTCTTGCTCCTCTCTATTTCCCATAAGTAGATGTATTAAAAGTCTTATTAGAGGACATGGAATTTAAAACAGGAATGACATGTGTCCATGGAATCAACTGAAGCATATTGAAGGAACTCCATTTGTTATTAAAATTTAATTGGAAAGATAAGATGCCAGCAAAATGACTGGAAAAATGTAATTTTCTTTCTCCCCAGAAATATTATTAAATACTCAACAGCATAACAGTCCACGTGGTAGATTCCTAAAGGATAATTTCCTTTCTCTGCTGCTCTATAGCTCCTTCCATTCCAAGTACTGCATGTTTCTTTTATTTATTTTCCTTTTATACCATAAAACTCCCCTGTCACTCGCTATATTTTGTTAGGATACAAAACAGCCCACTCAGCAATTGTTTTGCATTCACACCTTGCATTTGAAAAGAGGGAAAAAAAGCTGCAGTACAAAGTGCAGCTGAGGACAGGCAATATAATCTGTCTTACTTGTGTTTCACTCTATGGAAAATAACTGGCACTATTAATGAAGTCAACTGCACTTCATCCTAAGCAAAGATGGCAGAGCTCAAGTGCTTTTAAGGGAGAGAGAAATGAAACTGGTTAGATTTAAACTGTGAACACAGGAAGAGGTTAAAGAAAATTTTTTCCCTCTAGTTTTGAAAAATGTTTAGCCTGGAAGATACAATAGACACATGATTTCCTATCTCAGGGAGTGCCACCCTTAAGGCTTACATGTCCCTGGATCATAAAGGTGTCATTGTATATGAGAATATTTCAGTTCAGACATCAAAACTGAGGAGATTGGCACCATCCCTATGTACTTTGTATCTAAATTATCTCCCCTTTATCTAAAGCAAAGTCTTACACACTTTTTTCATTTTCTCCTGAGCAGTTGCAAAGAAATAATCTATTAAACTGATCTAAAGGAGTAATAGTGATGTTTTTAACAACAGGTTCCTACTGACTGTTACCTCTTTCCTGAACCCACTGACCTGTGCAGGTGAAAATACAAATATACAAATGATACAAGTTGATGGGGGGATAGAGGACAATGGTTATTGTTGGGGGGGGATGTAGAACACTGACCATTGCCACCTGTGATCCCATAACTCAAAACCTCTGGAGAGCCTGAATTAGTGCCTAAGTGACAGGCCCAGGTCCTCCTGGTAGAGATGCCCAGAATTGCTCTGTTCTCCTTCCCCATACAATTTTCCTGTAATTCTTTATGGGAAATCTTCTTCTCATAGAATTCTGTGTTGTATCCTTGAGCAAAGAATGCTCTGTAACTTCCTTCTTTACAATTGGAGCACCTTCCATCCATCCTGCTCTGAGTTCCAGCATTTGGCATTTTTTAAAATGATACCAGTCCATTTTTGTGATCCTTGGCAGGGCCACCTGCTCTTACCACACAGAGAGGAGTAGCAATTCAAATGGCTATTCTGCCATTGATCTGTGGCTTAGTTTTAGAGGTGCTTCATTCACCTCATCAGTTCACTTGCTCCTAATGAATTTACCAACCATCAACAAATGGTATCCCTTATTAATAATCTCATAAGTGAGCTTTATGGCCAGTATTGCTATTACAGCCTTGGAGATAAAGGTGAAATCTGCCTTCTATGGATATTTGGTTTGCCTCATACATTTTACCAGCAGCTTTAATTTTTTTTCCCCAGTATTTTTGTTCCTCACATTTTATAGAATTAATTCAGCATTGACAATGAAAATCATATTACAGTAACCAGTAGAATCCCCACAATTAAAAATTAAATAGTACATTAAAATTCACACAAATAATATGAAATAAGGAAGGAAAAGAGGCTTGAAATGGAGGCTGCATTTGAAATAATGTATTCTTATGTCAGCCTCAGGAGATCGGCCCAATGTGGAAGGCCCTGCACTTTAAATGCCAGATTTGTTTTATGCATTGTAACCAAGTATTTTGAAAGCTTAAGTGAAATAACAGCTTCAATCACAGATCAGAATTCATAAAGTCCCACTCTTGTGCTTGGTCTCTTTCCCACTGGCATCTCTTGGCCTGTGTGGATTTAAATGAGGTGGTGTAAAATTGGAGCTTGCTTGGGAAACCAGACCTCTCTAAGCCATGCTTTAATAATGTTAATATTTTAAAAAGTGGTATTTTTTCAACATTGAACCATCTTTAGACAAGATCTTTGATAATGTTTTCTTTTTGAGCAATGTGTTAAGAATCATTGCAAGGGAGAAAGGCAGTTTGGTTAATGGATGATGATGGAATTGTAGTTTCCTCTCGTCTGCAGTGGCAAATATGAGGTGAGTGGTAACTGTTGAAAACAGAGTTTGTTAATGGGAATAAAAGCACAAAAAACACAGGAGAAAGTGAAGTCATAAATTTCCTGCAATTTCCAGACTTACTGGACAGCTGATCTACTTGTTTGTGCAGTGATCATTGGTTTTTCATCGCTCAAATTTGAGAGAGTAAAGGAAAGCATTGAGTGTTTATAAATATTATAATTTGCAGTAGCTGATGTGCATACACAACAACAAGGTAACGACCTACTACTGGGTTTTACTGGATTAAAAGATTGGCAAATAGTTCAGTGTTTGTAGAAGCATCTTTATCAGATGAGAAGAAAAATGCATTTTCTTGTGAAAAATTACAGTGCAAAAGGCCATATACGGGATGCTTGTAAACATCAGGCTCTTTGGAATTCCACAGCACTGCTTGTTCAGACCTGGGAATGGCAGTCAGACATGGATTAGCAGGTTAGAAATGTGTATTATGTTAATTCATATAAAACATGGGGGGGAAAATGCCATGTTATATTTGCTGTCATACAGTTTTTGTGTCAAATTCATCAGTATTAAAGCTGCTCTGAAATTTCAAACAAAATCACATAATCACCTCTTCCCCCAGCCCTTCCCACCATAAAATCCTATGGGATGAGGGAAAAAATAAGAGCCTGTCAAAATGTTCAAGAAATAGGGTGGGGAAGGGACTCTGACATGCAGGCAGCCATTCCAAGCGGATGTTTTGCCCAAACATGGGATCCTTCATGGCAGAAAGAGAGGTCACACAGCCTTCCTCAGGCATGGAGTTCTCTCTGAAAGACAAGATTTATGGTTTTGTTGCCTGTTCCTCTAACAAGATAATTCCTGTCAATATGGCAAGGTTGTGGGTGAAGCAAGATCCTGGATTAAACATTCTTCTTTTGTGCCAGGTGGGAGCTGATCCTGGGCACGTGGGTTCTCTGCAAGAGGTGTGCAGGTACATCCTGCTCCAGGCAAGCCAGTATCGGGGCAAACTCTGGGCAGTGCCAAGGGCAGTGTCCTCTGTTTTGGATAAACAATTGTATAAACTCTCAATAATGACAATCTTACGGTACAAAACTCTGTACAGCATCAAGAAATCCTTCTGGTTCAGTTTCATGGAGGCTGCTCCCAAAACTGAGAATCATGGAATTACAGAAACATAGAATATCCTGAGTGGGAAGGAACCCACAAGGATCGTTGAATCCAGCTCCTGGCCCTGCACAGACACCCCAACAATGCCACCGTGTGCATCCCTGAGAGCAGTGTCCAAACACTTCTTGAGCTCTGTCACATTGGTGCTGTGACCATTCCCTGGGGAGCCTGTCCCAGTGCTTAACCACTCTGTCAGTGAAGAAACTTTTCCTAAAATCACAGTTGGTGATTCCCAGTCCTCTCATTTGTCTGGGACTCTCTGCAAGGTGTCTCTGCCTCGGAGGGAGTCAGTATCTCCCAATTTAACAACTTTTTCTCTCCGTAATTGCACAGTTCATTCCTCTTGAAGTTGTTACTCCAGATAACTCTCACTGTGCCTGCAGAAGTTATTTCTGGTCCCTACTCTCCTTTGCTAAAGCCTGATCCCCCTCACTGTAAAGGGTGCAATTGACAACACAAAGTAGTTGATTTGCATCACAAATGAGCCCAGGCTTTACTGAAATATCTGTGAACTGCCCAGGTTGAAGTGTAGAAACTTGGTCTCTTCCTCAGTTTTGACAATGTAAAATGTGTTGGGAGGCTGGATCTGACTTGGTTTGACCAGGCTGGGTTGGAGCTGGTGTCCAGCTGAGAGGCCGGCACGACCTGGGAGAACAGCGGCTCCTTGCCAGCGGGACAGGGGGCAGGAGAGCATCCTCTGCCAGGACAGCAGGGCTGGAGCAGCACAGCTCATTGCATCCCTGGCTGGATCTCTGCACCTCTGCCAGCTCTCCAGGTGGTACTCAGATCTTATCAAATCAACAGCTCTTTCTTAGGAGGCCAGGAATCAGACCAGCCTTTTCAAGCTTTTGTCATATGCAAAAAAACCAAAAAAAAAAACAAAAAAAAAAACCCAAACAAAAAAACCAGAAAGCCTTTTTTAAGGTTAAAACATTTTTAAAAGCCAACAAATCCCAGATATTTTTATATGTATATGCATGTGTTTATGTACATGTATTATTCATCTTCTGAAGCTTTTTTGCATGTGTGCTTGTTTTGGCTGAGGCAATTTTCTTCCCAGCGGCTGGTGTGGGGCTGCATTTTGGATTTGTGCTGAGCACAGCGTTGATGATATAGAAATGTTTTTGTTATTGCTGAGCAGGGCTCACACGGAGCCAGGTTCTTTCCTGCTTTTTGTGCTGTCATAGTGGGGAGGAGGTTGTTCTTTAGCAACAGGTAAAATTAGGTGTTGAATAGAAATTTTCTGCTACTGAATAAAATCCCCAGACTAGCCTCTGTGAGGAGATTCCGGAGTTCATGATCTGTAACCCTATCTTCAAGATTGTTGTGTTAAAGCTGATCTTGTCAAATTAATCCTTTAAAAAGAAAAACATAGGGAACAGATTTTTGAACTTTCAGTCTAATGTCTTCATCTTTACTCTCAGTTTATGTTCGTGTTGTAACTTATGCCTCCTGGGAATCTCAGCTGCTCAGGACATGCAATAAATTCACTGATTTTAGAATTCTATGAGGGGATTATTAATGTCCTTATTCCTACTAAAATTTCCGTGGAATTTGGATTGTCTGCTGCCTGTTAATTGCATCCTTATACGTAGCAAGTTTTCTAATTGTTTCAGCACTTAGCAATGAGAAAAAACGTTTGGCCGGTTTGAATAAACGTGGTGTACTTAAAATACCCAGGATTTCAGAACTGCCTCATGTCCTTGTGAGTTGGCTGCAAATAGGACACTTGGAAATGAAGCATCCTGGTTGAATGGGGTGGTTTCAAAGGATGCCTTGGCCACTTTCCTCCTCCTGGTGCAGTGACATCAAAGAAATCCCATTTCTCCTGAGGGTTTGTGTTCTCCGGGGATTCTGTGGCCTGAAACAGGATTGCACACTCAGATGATAGCTCATAGCAGTGAGTGATAAAAACATTTTACATAACTTGAAAACAAATTGAATTGCAGAAGGATATGGATGAGTGATGCAGAGGAGGAGGAGAGGAAAACAGTGTAAACAGAAATGAAAACTTATGTAAGAGCTGAATACTGGGTCAGAGTGAAGTGTCAGATCTTCTGTCTCAGCTGGTACTCGGTTCTTAAAAAGGAATTCATGTAAACCAGGCATGCTGAGAGTATTTAAACCAGGGAAAGTTCCCTGGTTTTATTCTTCTCCCTGCACTTCGACTGGCAGGTGAGAAAAGTGGTGTTAACGGGGCTGTGTTCATGCTGCAGTCCGTTCTCAGATGCTTCTGATAAAAGCATTAAAAAGTCTGAAAAACACTGAAAGCTTTGCCTCAGCTGCCTGAAGACCCTGGTGGAGCAGCTGAACATCCCTGAAGGAGCTGCGGGTATGGAGTGGGTAGAAGCTGCTATTTCAATTTGTCTTGATTTCTCTCTGTCCAAATGAATTTTATTTGGCAATAAATTTAATTTCTCCCAGGTTGTTTTGCCTGTGATGGTAACTGGTAATCTCCCAGTCCTAATCCAAATTAATTTTTTCAGTTTATTATCTCCCCTTTTCGTGGGTGAGGAAGGGCACGGTGACAGAGTGGCTCAGAGGGAGGCACAGGGTCTGGAAGGACTGTCCCAAACCCTTCTTGGGGTTGTGTGAAAATGCAGAATTATAAAACAGCAAGTCCTGGTTCCAGCCAGGAGAGGTTTAATTTTTGCAGTGGCCACGAGGGCCCACAGCCAGGACCTGGAGTTTATTCTGTACCACCCCAAATCATTCCTGGGAACAGGGTAAGGGGTCCTTGGGAAGGACCCAAAGGGCATTGTTGGGGTTTTGAGAGAGCTGCTGTGGAGACAGAGGGAGTTAAAGAGCTGAATTCCAAGGCATTATCCAGATGGTAACATTACACTCTTTCACAGCTGACTTGGAAGTTTAGAAAGCAGCTCTCACTGAAAGCAAGCAGGATAGAACTCTAAAAAATATTTTGATGTCTTTCTTGCATGATTTTAATGACCAGTAAACTACTATATACCCAAAACTGATAAAAATGTGAACTAAGCTTCTGAAAATTTCAGATTTATTCCTTTCATTCAGACACATTAACCTTGCCATATTTGTTTTAAGAAGCTTCTTCCTACTTCCCTTAAGAGGCTTTTACCATCAGCAGAGGTGTTCCTTTAGAGGCACTGCTGTTATGGGATGGACACCATTAAGTTCAAGAGTAATGATAATAGGATGAGGCAAAGAACAGGGAAAACTGGCAGAAAATGGAATATATCAGGCCCCACAATGGCATGCAAACAAAAGGAACCAAGAAATCCTGCCTAGTTCTTTATCTTTTCTGGCCTTGTTTTCTTTGTCAAGTTACAAGGTCTCTGTACCTAATTGTGGATCAAGGTCTTCCCCAGGAAACAAAGGGGCTGTGCAGCCCTTGGGTCACATCACTTCTGTATTTGCCTCTTGTTTCATCCTCCCCACCCTTGAGTATCTCAGGGCTGGGAACTCCACTTTGTGGCTGTGCTAAAAAACCCTTGGGAGCGAGATAACATGATCAATTCAACAAGAAATACACCACAACAAATTAAAAACACCCAAAACCCAAAAAAAATACCTAACAAAAAAATCCAAACCAGCTGAATTTCCTGCATGATCAGATAAAGAATGCTCGGATGTAGCTTCAAAACATTGATGTCAACCAATTTTATGCAGTTCCTTAGCTAAGAATTGCATTTGGACAAAGTAGGTGGTGAATGGGGTTTATAAAACATCCAGAAATTTGAAAAGTTCTTAGAAAATGCAAGCAAACAATAGATGGGGAAAAAAATTAACTGATGCTTGAATAAAATAAGCAATTCAAAGGTGTAAATAAGGCCTGAATAAAATTGGCAATTATGAGGTATAACATAATAATATAAAATATTAACAAATCCCTTTGCCTTAGTGCATACAATTCCGCTAATTTCTTTGCATCTTTTGAAAAAGGAAATAAAAATTGTTTTAACTCTGGCAATGTGAAGGGTTAAAACACTTCAAAACCATGCTTTGTGTATGAAAATGGTAATTCCAGTCCTGTCCTGAACAGTGGGATTGAAAGCCATCTCAGAAAATCGGGTTTTGTGTTTTGTGATATTGCCAGGCCCTCTTTGCAGACCAACAATATGTTTATATTCTGGAGTTAGGATAAGATTCAGATAAGAGCCCATTTTCAGTTATTTGCTCTAACTGAAGTGATAGGTTTTGCAGTTTGCCAGTTGCTGAAATGCTTTGTATGAAGATCAAAAAGAAACGTTTCCTTTGTGTGAGGAGCAAGTATTTCTGTGTGAATATTTGGGGCTTTTTTCGTACGTAAAATGGTATTTTTTAAACATGGAACTTCTAGAACCCTCTTCTGAATGAAGCAATATCTGTTGTATTTTTTTAAGTGTTTCTAGAATGCAAGACAAGCCAGGCTGTTGTGCTGGCTCTGTGTTTGCCCTCTGTTTATAAACAGTGTTGAGGACCATCCATCATCTGCCCTGGATTTCAAAATGATGACATCTGGACTTCATCCTCACAATGCTGTAGCACTGACACTTCAAACAAACTCAGAAAATGCTAAAAAAAGAGCACAACTTACAACCATTCCACAAGCATGGTATCTGTGTGCAAACAAAGGGCTAAAAGATTCATTTTGCTGGAAATAATTAAAGTTTTGGAGGTTTTTTTTGTCTTGGTTCGGGTTTTTTTTTCCCCTCTTTCCTTTTCCTGGCTTTAACTTATTGAACTTTTAGTTAAGGCAGCCTGAAGGCATGAAATTACAGATGGTGCTCACTCATCCTAAAATTGAAAACTTCCTCTTTCCAAAGGTAATTGTTTCCAGTTGATACTTGCCACTTGAAGGGGATAAGTCAATCATTTCTAGAATGATTAAAATAGCTCTTATATTTCTGAGAAGGGGAACTCCCTGACAAGGAGGGAAAAGGGATTGCATCTTCTTTCCTTCACCTAATTTTAGGAGTCAAACCCACACACAGAAGCTTTGGCAGAAACAGGCAAAAGTAGCAAGAGTTCCTCGATATTTATAGTCTATGAAAGCAAAAATATGAGTGTGAAAAGCAGATCATATATATGAAAATATTCAGTATTTCAAAACTTTCTTACAAAGGCTGGTCTTAGAGATCTAGAGCCTGTAGCCTTTTTGAAATTTGGAGAATTTTGAACAGCAGATAATGGAACAAGTGCAAGAGTATGTTAAGAAAATATGCTATTTATAATGTGCTTGATTATGTTTCTAATCCACATTGAAAAAAAATCCTGAATAATGGTATCTATTTAAATAAACATCTTTACAGTCAGAAATATGTTAGGTTCTTTCTATGACTTTTGATAAGCTTCTTGAGGGCATGCTGGCTAATAAGGATGTTCTAATTATTTAGCAGCTCCAGATTGGGAGTAGGAATCTCTGGTTTTTGTCTTTACTGCTCAGCACAGATGCGAGCCCAGACCTTCGAGGGAAATGAGCTGTGCCTTTTCTCACTGGATTTAATAAATGTATACAAACAGTAAAGGCCTGCTGAGTTTTAGGAGTCCTGCATTTATTTCAGCTCTAAAGAATATCTCCTTTAAGGTTAAAAATTTCTTTTTTTTCTGAACTTTGCCCTTTTCAGTTTCCTCTCATTGCCTTTTTCTCCCAACTCTTCTCTCAAACCCTTATCCCAGGCTTGTATTGTCCCTGTTTGCCCTCTTGGAAATAAACAAACAAACAATTGTCAGCTTCTATTTGTGTCTTTCTAACACAATTTTGACAGCTTTTGTTTGTGTCTTTGAGCTACTTCTGAGCTGTTTCTGTCTTCTGACAAGCAGAAAAGCTGTCCTGAGTGCACACTTGCAAGTGATACAAGCAGCTTTGCATGCAAGCTCTCAGAAAATTTTCTGTGACTGAGATCTGAGCAGCAAGACCTAAATCTGGTGCTTAATTTGAATCATCCCAGTGAGCTGGGCTCAATCAATAGCTGCCTTTGCTTTATTCAGGAACAAACACACTCCAGGTTATTCCTGTTCCTGTCAAAACAAGGCTATTTCCTACTGTCTGTTTGCACCTCGATTTACTTTAGCTGAATCTGATAAGGGTTGCACTTTAGGACATGAGAAATTAGCAGCAGCTACCGAAAATTTGTGTTCTCTCAGGGAAACCAGGTGCTTATATGTCCTGTTTATGATTCATTTTTTCAAGGGGAGCAAGGAGGAATGAGGCCCAAAGCACAGCTTTGTAAAATTATTATAAAATGTTCAAGGGAAGGCATAAGAGCTGTATTTCTAGTAAAAGAGAGGGGAAGAGAAAGGGGGAAAAAATAAAATAAAAGGAACTGCAGAACCTGCTCCAGCAATGGGAGAGAAGGACTTCACACATAAAACCTCCAGGTCCATGGAACACCCTGGAGCTCCTGAGGTCTTACAGGATCTGCCTCAACGCCTGATTTAATAAAACTAAACTGAAAAACTCCTTGTGCTTTTCAGGACTCCTGGTTTGGAATTGAAGAAGTGTTTGCAGGCTGGAAAGCTTGTCCATGTTTTTTTTTCTCCTGCTATGCCAGCTGCTCTAGGAAAAGTTGTTATCTCCTGCAAATCTTTCTCCTCAGGAAAAAAAGAAAAAAAAAAAAAAAAAAGAAGTGGGTTTATGCTGCTTGTTGGTTGGGTTTTTTTCACCTCCAGGATTGATTCACACAAGTAAAAACCTCATTTCTGTTTTAACAGAACTCTAGGGATATAAAACCACTTGTAAATCCCTCTACTTTCTGAAAAAGGAGTTAAGGGCTAACAAAGTTAAAGAGGCCACTCTAAAAAGAAAATAAAAGATAAAGCACAGCATGTGCCTAAGCATTTTGCTGACTATGATGAAATTAGGCATATTCTTGAGTGAAATGGGGCCAAAACATCCTCGTTCTCCCTGCTGGAAGGTTCAGAGGGAATGGGGGTGCCAAGGAAAGGCTTTTAAACAAAGCTGTGTTAAGTGAGTAACTCCAGTTTCCAGGCACAGCCTGTTTATGAGAGAGGGAGGCTGGCCCATGATAAACACACTGCAGAGGAACTCTTTGGAATTATTTCATGCTTCCATTGCAGACTTTGTGAAAAATATCAATTAAACCCATGAGTGTTAAGAAATTACACATAGCTGTTGTGTATCTTCACAATATAATTTAAATTATCTTTTAATTAAGGTTTCTTGATGCTGAAACTAAAAGCATAATGTTAACATAATTTTTTAATATAATTTAAGTTCATAGCTGAAGACAAAATGCTGAGAGTTTTACCTTTTGTGCCTCCAGTTCTCCTCTCCATCCCACCCTGGGGAGGAGGGAGTAGTTTTACTAGGAGAACTAAATTGGAGAATACCATTCCCAAACCATGGCACAACCCTCTAAAAAAGTGATGGCTGAAATTTTGCTTTTTCTGTCTGTAGTTAAAGACAGAATAAGCAGAACTGCATTAACTGAGCAGGTACTGCTTGTTCTCTGTGAAAACTGGTGGTTTCAAAAGCATAAAGGTAGTAGGTAGGTAGCATGATCAAGCAATATACAGAAAATTTGCCCATCAATCACAGAATATTTGCAGAGAGATTGAAAATCAGTTTCAAACAATCAAATTTTAAAAGTTGTGGTAATGAGCACCTTGACACTCAGCACCTGTGGAAAGCAGGTCTTTTCTCATCATGTTTTTTTTCCTCCCAAATTTGCTTATGAAAAAGAATGCTTAGATAGAAGCAAAACAGCAATTATCCCTCCCTTTTTCTTTTGTTTTTTTAAAGTTCCAAGATGCTTCCAAAAACTGATAATTTGGAAGGACACAAAAGTTAAACTTTTGGAAAGCGTAGCTCTGTTTAGTTATTATTCTTATACTGAGAAAGAGAAAATGTATTATAATAGATGGCACTAGAAGCCAGTCTGGTAGCTTGAAAAAGCAGCCCAGGTCAAGGCAGCGAGGGTGGTGAGTGGAGAGGAGAGAAGGTGATCTCATTAATAAAACAAAGCCTGGAGTGTCTTTACAGAAGGATGGATTATGTTGACAATCAAGTGAAGGATGCACTTGAAAGGCAAAGGTGCCGCTGGGATATTTGACCGTGGTGCTCTGAGACAAAGCTTGATTAAAAAACGGAGAGCACAGTCAATCCTCCATAAATGCAGGATTGTGTCCTGCTGCTCCCCTCACAATGGCTCCTTTATGGGCTGCCTCCTGCTCTCTGTGCTGAGCCCCAGCTCTGACAGGACAGGTATGACTTGGACCCTTGAAGATTTTTAATGTTGGGTTGTTGTGGTTTTTTGGTTTTTTTAAAACACACTTCAGATCTCCCAAGGAACACAAAGGCTTAGCTTGTTCTGAACCCAGGTTTTTAAAATTCCCCTCAAGTATAAAGAGGAAAAATTAGTACTTTACTACCTGAAATACAAATAAAGCATCCTTTGACTACAATTACTGAATCCTGGCAAAATATTATTTTAAGCTGGGTAATCTGATGCTATTTCCATGCTAAACAACACTCAAGCCCTACGACAGTAATGTGGAAACTCACTGGCTGAAGCAGGGGGGGTTTGAGGGGGAATTATTGCTCATGATAAAAGCAAAGGAATGCAGTTAAGCAGCAAGAAAGGAAAACATGAAATTAATACATTTCCCTTGTTGATTTAACAATGCCTGTTTATTGTGGAAGAAGAAAGGTGAGATTAGGAAATCTCACTTCTGGGTTAGGAAAAGGCCTCCATCACATCCATCAGCTTTTCCCAGGATATATTGTTATATTTTGCCTGAACTCTTCTGCTATGAAAGACCTGCTGTCTTAAGTGAAAAAATACTACAATATTTCAGTTTCCAACATACAGAAGTTTTACTGTTTCTGTGAAATCGTTGCTTTGGTATCTGCCAGACACCTGAGTTGCCTGAACACCTGATGCCTGCACTTGCAATCTCTCTCTCCGCAGAGATCTGGCAGAGGTCCCTCATCTGCTGAAGCCACCAGGGTCCCACACTGATGCAAGAGGAGCATCTTTGCCTTTGGAGCGGGAGCTCTGCTCGCTGTGCATCCAATGAAAATTTTTATTTTGTTGAGTCAGCTCAAAGCACAAAGTGCTTGTTAGTTTTCCCATCCAGTGCTGGACCTCACTCAACAAATAATGAATCGTGGGTGTGTTGTGCTTCCATCCTTTTTCACCTTTACCACTTGCTAATTTTGGAACTTGCAGTTTATAATTACAGCGCTGAGCCAGGGCTCTTGGCTTGGGAAATGAGAGTGTTTTAAAGGGAAGCTTAATAGCTGCATCTTGGTTGAATACGCTGTGAAGAGCTGAGTCTGACCTACATTAAAAGCTTTTCATTCTGCAAATGAATAGAGGGCCCTAACACTGAGGGAAAAGCACGTATTAATTTCTCTCTAAACCATTGGGATCCACAGAAATAGAAATGGAAGGGGTTTTGTGGGACCTCTCAGTGCTTGTTTCAGGATGTTATGTGGCAGTGCACTTTGTCAGGGTTTGAGTCAGTGCCTGCTGCAGAAACCTGCTGTAAACTGGACTGAGCAGACTATTTGCCTTGCCCTAAAATATCTGCTGAATGCCAGCAAATTGAAGGCCACTTTTATGTTACATGTTTAATAAGTTGTTAAGTAATATAGGTAAAAGAACAGCTGATTATGTTATTTGCAAGATTTTTCTGATGCTGCATCAGAGAGTTCTGTCTTTTAAGCAGAGGACGTCCTTGACACCCTGGTTCAGAGTATGCATCTCTTGTCATGAAGAAGGGAAGCATTTGATAAGGAGGAAGACAATTTTAGAATAATTACCTTACAATTACCTACAATCAAAGGAGGATATCAACTATTGCAAAACCCTGAGTATGGGGAATTTTACTCCAGAGAAAGTCAGTGATCAGTGTTCTTCTCTCTTTTTCTTGGGTGATTAAATATTCTCTCAGAGTAAACCATCTGTCTGATGATTTTTCCACTGACTGATACTTAGCTCTGGGAAAGGATAAACTCATTTTGCCAAAATTGCCTCTGGATTGGAGTGTTGCATACCCCATTGCTGGAGACATGGCCTACTGCAGAAAACACTACAATTCAATTGTATTGGTGAATGCAATATTATTTGTGAAATAAAGTTGCCTTATTAGAATATTTATCTTGATGCTGATCCTTCTTGGATCTTTAGAGAATCATCAAACAAAGTGATTCCTTATTACCTCAGTAAAAAGGAATCAGTGAAAGAGCAGAGTTATCAGAAGGGTCTGAAAGGAAATGATTATGAGGTATCCTGATGTCAGCAGAGAGTTCAAAAACATTTACATTTGTCATCTGGCTTGTCACCTTTGATAAGTCATTTCTTTACTCCCTCTGCTTTCCTTATTTCCTCCATGGCATCCCCTTCAATTTCTCCCTACTTTCCTCACGTGTGCTTATTCTTCCCAAGCACAAAGCAGGGAAATGAATGTTTACGACTATTTACTAAAATGAAATATAAAACTCTATGTTGAACTGGAATAACAATATTTTGGTCCTTCATCTAAAAGGGCTAAAAACAGAAGCCAAAACAATCCCCAACATATTTTTGGTCTTAACACTACTTGCCAATCTATTGTACACGATACTTCTTGGGGTTCTCTTTTTTTTTTTTTTTTT
>VZRH01002614.1:1398-27564 GCA_013397555.1 Urocynchramus pylzowi
GGCAAGAGGGAGACTCCTCTCTCCTGGTGAACTGGGAGATGTGTGTGTGAGAGATGGTACTGGACAGAGAATTGGGTATTCAAGGGGTGGTAGCTGGATTGGGAAGGTAAAGCCTTGACTCATGGTGTTATGGAGGGAAGGGGGCGGGGGGGGAAGGAGTGGTTTGAAGACTTCCATTGTGGATATTGTGTGGGTATGGTTTTTTCCTTTTGTGTTTGTAGTAGATGTAATAAGGTTGTATTCCTTTATCCCTGAGATGATGGCGCCTGTTTTGCTGTATTTTGGGTCACATCTCACAGTAGCCATTCTGGTAAATATACTTTCATGGGGGCACTGGCATTGGGCCAGGGTCAACCCATGACAGATGGGAAAGTTACTTGTTGAGAACAAGCAGTGATACTTTGGAGAGGTCTATGCAGAAAAACTTAAGGAAAAAATACTGATTCAAAATGGTATTTTTGCTGTTTGTATGTGGACCCTCCTGCATCACACAATGATCACATATAGTGAATATGATACTGAGTATCTGATTGATTTTCATTGAGAAATACACAAATATATGGAAGAAATATTATTTACCTGTTAGTTTTGGAACTCTGAGAAGCAATTTGGAATTGAGCTTCTATGATCACAGCATTATTTAATTTCAGTGGATGCCAGAAAAATGAACATAGTCTTAACTTACCTGAAAAGTGCATGTGCACCTGCACAGTGTATGTACAGGTGCCTTCATCTTAGTATGCCACAAGCTTCTCAATGTCTTAATTTTTCTTTGTCTCATCTATGATTTTTCCGGAAGGTTTGTTCAAGTACTTTGCAATAAATGAGACATATTCTGAGATACCATCACAAGTGGTCTCTGTATTAGCAAGTCAGAAAAGATTATAGAGTCTTCTGGCCTATTTGTCTTGGGTTGTCATAACACTACAGTTACTGGTGAATTTTCCACCTTTTGTCAAAAGGAAACGTCAAGTGCAGCAAAAAATATGACAAAGAAAGCTTAAAAAATCTAAAATAAGGGTGTGATGGGAGATGAAAGACCAGCCCTCTTCACAAAGCTTTCTTTCAAAATTCTAATAGCTTTTCCAAGTGAGAAACTGAAAGCACAGTAATTAAAGAAAACACTTAAAAGTGAGTAAAGGCAACATTCAGAATTGAGGTCTCTACTTTTGTTTACTGATAGAGCTCTTTGTGGAAATTAATTTGTTTTAAAAAATCTAATGTATATCTATTTTTACTGAATATGCACTGAATATTTTATACATACGATATATAAACTCTATATATACTGAACAGTTCATAATTCCAAATTGTCCATATGCATGTATGTATTTTTCAAGATAGTATATTTGTACATAAACACAGATACACACTACTACTTAGGCATTTCAATTCAAGTTGATCCAGTACTGCCAGTAAGTAAGTATTCAGGGAATTAAGATTTTACAAACACTGTAATTCAGAACACTGCTTAGTCATATAATAAACTGTGGGTCAGCAAGTTTATTTATATTAAAGATGTTACAATGAAATATTTGTAAAGTAAGGATAAGCAACAGAACACTAACTCATTTGAGGTAATTTTTAATTTTAGAAGTCTGGATAAAGGAAAACCTATAATATATTCTAGAGTATATTGCTTCAAACTCACCTAACTGATATCACTGTTATGGAAAAGCACAGCAGAAACCACAGAAGTGAATGTTATGTAAACAGTCTAAGAAATTCAAAGCTAGGTAATTAGATATAAATACAACTTTTGAGTTATTAAATACTTTCTTCATAATGTTTTCCTCACAAATTTATAATAAATAAGTAACTTATAATAAATAACTAATTACATTCTCAGTTCTGACAGAGCTCTACTAAACATAGCATGTGCATTTGTCTTTATAACAAATATTCTGGTTGATGTGCCTCACCAAGTGTTACTTCCACACAATTCTGGTTTTAAGGTACAACCATGCTCTGACACAACCACAGCAGGAACCAAGTAGTGCCTGCAACAGAAACTGTTTTGTAACCTATTTTTGGATGATGTAATACTCAGCCATCTCAATTATTCCAAGAAGTTAGAAGACTTTTTCTTTTTTAGTTTAAATTGCAATTTTGAAGAACTCTGGGTACTTAATTCTTGCCACTGTTACATGCTTTCCATATGATCTCAAACGTATCCTGCATTCTCCAACCCGTGTACCATGCTGAACTAAGGAAATGTTAGTTGAATAATAAAACTAAGAGATTCTAAAGAGAAATTGAAGATATAAAGTATGAGAGAGATCACTACACAAAATAGCTCTTCAGTACGTGTAACACATCAGCTTAGTCTCTGAACAGTTTTCTGTACAACAAACAAAGGGAAGGGAGGGGGAGCCAATACTCTTCAGAGGTTTCCTTGCATGTTCCTTGTACCTTCACTGTTGAACAGAATAGTATCCAAATATATCAAACTATATACATATAGGAATGCTATCTCTTCCATAAAGAATACATAATATTAACTTATTCTTCTGTACATTGCATTATATTTCCTTGTACTACTGAATGAATACTGCATTTCTTCCTGAAACTGATGAGTGAAATAAGAATTACGTGGATTAGATCAGATACTCATAGATGAGAAGATTAAGAGAACACTGCTTTTTTGGGGCTAAATTCATAAATCATTATGTGATCTGTCAAGATTCATAATGATCCATAAGAAAAACATTCCAAAGAACTAGCAATGAAAATTGCATATTACGTGATACTCCTCCAGAGTTTATATGTCATTCATATATATGAAATGCTGTTGTATATATCCAAATGTTTTGCCTCAATAGTAAAGAATTTGTCTATTCCACGGCTGGAAATATATGTAAAGTAAAATGTAACACAAAATTTCTGACAATGCCAAACAGATGCATAGCTGGAGCAGAAAAACATAATGCATTACTTGCTATGGCCACGATAAACTGGGAGCCTTTAAAAGGAACAGACAACCTCAACATTTTTTAACACAAAGCAAATATATATCCTGTTGCCACCAACAAGTAAGCTAGCACATATTTCTGTGCCTTGGATTTCTGCTAAATCCTCCCCAGTTATTTTTACTGATCAAATTATGCACTACTTATTTACTAGAAACTACTCCTAAGCCGTTCATAGAGCTGTCTAATGAGTTGGAGGCAATCTACCTCTGCTTTCAAGTGAATAGATTTAGCTACTTAATTTTACTTGTACTAAGCTTTATTTTAAGAGGGACAAAAGGACAGGTAACTAATAATCCTGGTAACACTCAATCCTCATCTTCACAGAACTTATAAATGCTGAGTAAACGTTTTTTACATTCACCTCTCAAACAAGCCTTTGTCCTGTGTTCTCACAAAAAAAATGTCCGCTTTTATGTATCAATGGAATTTACAATATCTAATAACTGCCTGTCCACTTACTGGGTCAGATTCTGATTTCAACTGTATCTCAGAAGATGAGAAAAAAGGGCTTCAAATGAATTACTGTAAGTCACTGGAGACAATTTACATTGGAGAAATACCAATACTAATGCACTGAAGAGATACAAATCTATCTAACCAAACATCTTTTCAGATAGAATGAGTTTCCATGTCTTTCATGCTCCTACTTTTTTTTATTCTATATTATTTGAAGAATTGTTACTATTGATTTACTTCACATAAATTAATGGAGAAAATGCTTTCTAGAGCACGATATTTCACCAGAGAATGCAAAACAATGTCTAGAATCCTAATAAATACTGTTATGTCTGAAATGAGTTATCTCAGTAGTGACTTGGGCTCAGATTTATTGTACAGTTCATCAACTTCTCAGCATGCTGGATAATGAATGTTTCATTTACATTGCTAATTGCCAAGCCATGGTTCCTTCAACCTTTAACCCTTACGCTTTATCACATTATCACCATATGTCAATATAATTGCATTCAACATTCCAAACAACTAACTTTTTCATGAGGTCAAGAGATTCTCTTTTTTAAAGCTTTACCAGTGGGATATCTTTAAAACTACCAAGAAAACCAGTAGTATATAGACAGTGGGAAGCTAAGGCAATTTTTTCTTCTGAAAAACTGCTTACATCTTCTGACCCAAAATAAGCTCTTTTCTGTTAAAATCACCACTTGCCCGCTGTAACTAAAACACGCACAGTTCTGTGAAGAGCTTCACCTTTTCTGTCTGTAATTACAAAACACTATTAACTAAGTCCCATTATGAAATAGCTTCTGTATCTGCTTGTGCTTTTTTTTTTTTTTTTTTAAGTCTATGGAATTATGCAGTTATTTCCACATCTTGATCTTCATTCTTCATTGTCCCAAAAATTAAAGTATTTTACTGTAGGTACTATTCTAGATGCTGTCTTAAGCTATGTCTGTGTTATAAAAGCATTGCCACTCATTTATTACATTTATACTTTCCCTCAACAGAAAATTGGGCTGTATCTCACCTCCAGAATATGTTAACTCACTCTGTACCTGCAAATTCCTTTCTTTCTGTGGACTTTCACCACAAATACTTCTTTTATCCCTGAAACCTGCATTGTCAATTGCAAAGTTTAAGCGAAATCATACACAAAATAAGCTGTTCTGGAAAAAGATTTTACTACTGAGTGTAACTGAATCAGTTTTACGGCTTGTATATGGTCAAACTTAAGAGAGAAATGTGCTCCTGGTTGGGAACAGTTACATCAGCAGAGACTATGGCCTTTCTCCATTTCTTTGGAACAAGAAACTTTGACAAGGCACCTTCTCAGCACAATTCTGAAATACAGAAAGTCAGAAATTGATTTCTCAGCATTTGAGTCAGAAATCCAGATGCATTCTCACAGACAGAATTAAGCAAATTGCATTAGAATAATGAAAATGGGTAATGAAAATGAAAGAGAGTGAGCCTAATTCATCTTCTATGTAGCAAAACTTTCACATTACATGGCAGATAGACAGGTCATATGTCTCAGATATATCTGGTGTATATGCATATACATGCACACAGACACAAATGTATGGCACACTTTTATATGGCATGCAGTGCTACAAATCAGCAGCCCAATCTCCAAGAAAAATACTGTGGCATAATCTTGAAGCCCACAAGTTGGTGGAAGCTTCAAGCTGGTTTATATCACACTTACACTGTTTTACGTCTTTATGTTCTGTACCATAGCAGCTCACTCCCCTCTACTGCCATAATTCCATATCTCTTCTTTGACTCTTGGAATGTCCTTTCTCAACAAACACCAAATCCATGAAGGCTCCTTTCTGTCAGTTACTTTTATCCATGACTTCTTCTGCAGAACCTTGCTTAATTCTACACCAAGAGCACTACAAACTGCATTTGAAAATTTTGAAGTATAACAGAGTTGCAGGCATGAGCACTCAGTATATCTTGAGGTTCATATACCACTCCCTTGCAACTTGTATCTATTAAAAAAAAGCTTTAGCATACACTGCTGTTAACATAACCTTCTTCCCAAACTGTAGATAATCCCTTTTCAAATCATCTGCAGCATCCACCCAATAAACATCCATTTACAAGTGTTCAACTGATCATGTTCCTGGATGTCACAGAAAAGGACTGCTTCTGCTCCCTGCTAGCTTGGACAAGACATAACCTTCTGATTTACCTATACATAAAACATGAGAAAAGCCTGGAATCAAAACTATAAACCCCCTTTGAAATACATTAAGACCAGAAATGTATGTTTTCTTCAAAGTGTTTCAATCCATTAAATGTATATAAAAACATTTTATAAAATCAAATTCCATGTTACCACTGAGAAATGAATATTCCCTCATGCACACCAGCTGAGACACAACGTAAGTATGTCACTCCTAAATACGAGGAACTTCCAGCAGTATATGCCAAACAGTGTGTTCCTAGGAGATTTAAGCATGTGGTTATTCATTTCCAGCTGCTTCTGTGGAGTCAAACTTGGTTCTTATGTTACCAGGTAACATTATTATCACATTTTGTGAAGGATAGTGACATCAAGCACAGGTAATAACTGACAGAGTGAGTGCAGAGGTCCATTTGAAAGCATGCTTGTTTTCTTAGTCTTTAATGTAGATTAAAAAAAAATACAGCCAAATTCTATGTAACTTTAAATGTGTTCAGAATGTGAGTTCATGATAATTGAGTATATACAATACACGAAGGATCACTCATCACTTAATTTACTTTAACCTCCCACCTACTTCCAGTTGACACATGGAACTAAATTAACATTGTTCTAAAATAGTTTAAGGCATAAAATCCAGAGTCCTGAACAGTCTGAATACCAGTGGCTCCACACTTCAGCTGATACTTGTAGAAATTTAAATGCATAAGTAGTGAAATGACTACTTTCAGGGTTCTGTTCACCTGGGCATCTTTAAAACCTTACTTTGAGTTTAACAGTTACACTGCTAGTACCCCAAGTCCACAGTAAGAGAGGCTGAGGCTTGGCTTCTGAGTAAATATTGTTTATACTACAAAACAAAATTCCATTACCTCAGAGGATCTGTGTAACTGACTGAAACACCATAAACAATTAAGCTAATGATACACATGATATACATGAAGGAAGAATTCATAATAGATGATAAAACAACCAATGCTTTCTATTTATTCAGGTATCAGTATTTACAGATTAGTTTGCAGAGAAAACCAATACAAGTCAGCACACTAGAGCAGTACAAAATACCCAAAAACAAACAGAAAAACAAAATTTGTCATTCCAATTAACCCCATAAGATGTTACAAGGGTAAATCAAACATAACTGCACATACTAATATACAAGCCAAATATGCAATATTTGGATCCATATATGGATCACACCACAAATCTGTGGTGACCATGCTAAGACAAACATTTAGCAGCATCCAATGAAAGGTTTCGCATTTATTTGACCTAAATACCTCCCGATGGTGTAAACTAACTATTTTATCCTGGAAAAAGACATGGAAAAAGACATGGAAAAAATGTTGCCTAAAGGAAATTGTACCATGATTGTTCAATGTTCAATGTACCTTCTTCTAGATCAGAATCATGAACAGTTCTGAATTATCATAGAATCAAGAACAGCCTGGGTTGGAAAGAACCTTAATGATCATCTAGTTCCAAGCTACCTGCCATCGACAGTTCACTAGACCAGGTTGCCCAGAGCCCCATCCAAATTGGTCTGGAATACTTCCAGAGATGGGACATCCATGTCTTCCCTGGGCAACCTGTTCCAGTGCCACATCACCTTCAAAGGAAAGATTTCTTCATAGTATCTAACCTAAATCTACCCTCTTTTAGCTTGAAGCCATTTGTCCTATCACTACATGCTCTTGTAAATAGTCTAAGTCCATCTTTTATGTAAGCTCTCTTAGGTTCGGGAAGGCTGTAACTGGGTCACCCCAAAGCTTTCTCTTCTCCAGGATGAACAATCCCAATTGTCTCAGCCTGTCCTCATAGGAGAGGTACACCATCCCTCTAATCAATCAAACCCTCCTCCAGACTCTCTCCAGCAGCTCCATGTCCTTGCTGTGCTGGATGCAGCCCTGCAGGTGGGGTCTCAGCAGAGCAGAGCAGAGCTGCAGAATCCCCTCCCTGGCCCTGCTGCCCACGCTGCTTTGGATGCAGCCCAGGACACGTTTGGCTTTCTGGGCTGTGAGTGCTCATGGCTGGGTCATGTCCAGCCTCTCACCCACCAGCACCCCCAAGTCCTTCTCAGTTGAATCTGTATCAGGAATGGGAATGTGCAGGTCTCTTGCTGGAACAGGCAGCATCCAGGCAGAAAAAAAACCATATACATTACCAAAGTCTAATGTATAACAATAAGACAGAGGGCAGAATGCAAAAGAATGCTTTTAAAGGCATTTCCTTTTGTAGATATTTAATGTTTGCAATTACAACATGAAGTGCATAATGGCAGCCATTTCTATTATTTGGAAAAATGCATCCATTTATGCTGAGTTTCTTTTGCTCAGATATGCCTGCTCCAGAATGTAAAACAGGTATTTTGGAATTATTTTTTAATATAGCAATGCAGACCCACCTGTGGGAAAAAACACTTTGGGGTGGAAGTACTGACTGAAGAGTGGTCATTTGGGTCGCTGATACATACAAGGCCTAGGGTGGACCAAGCTCTAAAGAGTCCTTGAAAGACAATAGTTGCAGTGAAGTCCCTAGAGAAGAAGGGAACCCACAGAGAGAAAGAAAGCATGTACACAATACTAAGAGAAAGCCCCAGGAGCTCATTGGAGATTGGAGGTTTTCAAAATATTGATGGATTTCCATGGCTGTGGTTGAGAA
Organism: Urocynchramus pylzowi; assembly: GCA_013397555.1. Lineage (NCBI taxonomy): Eukaryota > Metazoa > Chordata > Aves > Passeriformes > Fringillidae > Urocynchramus > Urocynchramus pylzowi. Next base: position 9,682 of record VZRH01002614.1, read on the forward strand.
AAAAACCATACTGTTATTTAAATTTTATTTATTTCATACCTCCTTCTGTGTCTGATCCAAGTCCTACCAGTGGCCCAGAAGATGAACACATTCATTAGTTGGTGATCCTCTTGCAGAGGCCCAGAGAAAAGCTAAAACACCCCATACCACAGCAAAAAAAGTGATGCTTTCTACCAGCTGTCCTTCATAGAGAAAGCACAGCCCTGGGGCAGCTGGCAGCATGCCAGACCAGAGCAAGGAAGGTATAATTTACACACTGCCATGCAAGCTCCAGCAAGTCAGTCTCGTGGCAAGAAAAGTGCAGCATTTCAGTCTTCACAAACTCCTAAGAGAGTGGGAAATACACACATACTCAACTAAGTGCCACAACTATATGGGCTGAATCTGAATAAGCTGATTTCAGTTTAAAAAAAATGGAATGACAGGAGAATATGAGTATTTTCATTGCCTTTTTTTCTGTTCGCTCACTGTGTGTTTACCATAAATTAGACCTGCTGAGAGTGTAATGCTGAGCAACCCATATGGCAAATACTCAACTGAGAGATGTGAAAGGAAAATCACTTTTTTATTTCTGAATTATATCTAGCTCGTTTATTTAGAAAGTCTTCTTTAATAGCAAATGTTCAGAAGCACCCCAGATAACACTGTTTATATTAGAAAAGATAAGGTAACATACCTTTTAGACCAAAACCAATGTATTTTCAGAAAGATATTATTCAATATGTGATGAAATAGGAAAAAAAATTACACTTAAGTCTGTGTTCAGTTAAGATTTTTTGCTCTAAAACACAATTACAGAGGTTCTTGGTTGCAAAATTGCCATTTATTCAAACTCATCCTGAAAACCTTCTTCCAATGAAACAAACTACAACTAGTCTAAGTCCATGGTGTTCTACCAACTATAGAGCTGACCTAACAGTTGCCATTTGAGGTACAAAATTAATCTATACCAACTTTTTTCCTTACTAGACCATGACAAGCACTGATGATGAAACAAGCAGGCACAGAGGGCTGTCATCCATGAAAGCTAAAAAACAATCAAGTTCTGCATATGTAATTCAGGCACAGATTGGTGACCAGATCTCTCTGGCAATCTTGCAGTGGGAAAAATAAAGAAGAATGGACTGAAGATGATTCCTTGTGGACCTTGTTCACTCTTACCTTTCTCTTTCTGTAAGTCTAGGTCTTCCTTCCCTTTCTCCCCCCTGACCCCCATAAAGGATGGAGAGAGAATCAAGTTTTATAAAATTTCTCTGAGAATATGACTAAGGCAAGATGGGAAGGACAATATGCAGCCAAGTTACAATATATCTAGCAGTGACACTTGTCCTCCGGTAGAAAGTGCCAGAACCCATAACAGATACCAACTGATCCATTTTGTACATAATGGTAGCAACCAGGGAAGGAGAAATTTTTTTCCAAAAAAATTTTTCCTTCCTCCATGCAAAGGAGGAAGAAAAATCATCCAGCAATGAAGACAGATCATTTTTCAGGTTCTCTGTTTCATTTTACTACCAACTGTATAATCCTGTTTGACCTGAGCCACAAAACAAAGCATACAAAAAATATGTATGCTTTGGACACACATAGAAGCTATGAATAATTCTGAATACAGAAGTGGTGATCCTTATGAGAAAATGTTATATGTCTCCTATAAAGCAGCAAAGCATTGTTTCAGACATATTAATTTTTTCTCACAGAACTGAGAGACATCCTCCTGAAGCATGAAAAGATTGTATATATATCTTAATTCCCCATAGCTGTAATGCAAAAACTGTAATTTTTCATATTTGGGAAAGATAAAATAAACAGCTGCTACTGTTGTGCTCTGGCATAAACTTGGTGGCCTCAATAGGTTTTTCCTCACCAGCCTGAGGGCTGTGTTTATATTCTGTTTAGAAGTAAGAATTCTGGAAGGCAGATACCCAATAGGCATAAGAAATTCAGACACATTGAGAGCTACATGATCGCAGCTGAATAACGTACCCTGTTCTGCCTGTGTAGTCTTTTTTTTTTTTTTAGTCTAAACAGTAATGAAAACTCTCTGGCTTAGTGCAAAATCCCAAAAATTATCCTACCATGAGAAATGAAAATCTCTGCATCCCTGAATTTTCAGTCAAAGGATGATTTTTTATTAATCACAAATCACAAATAAGTAGAAAGTTACGAAACTCAAAATACTGAGATTTATTCTTCTGAAAAAAGTAATTAAGAAAAAAAAAAGGCAGTCAGGAAAACAAGAAATGTAAACCTTCCTACTCTTTTTCTTTCTTTTTGTAATTAATAAATTCAATCTGTGCTAAGCAACTTAGGTTAATGCTATTGTTTCATTTCAGAAATGCAGCAATTTCAGGACAAAAAGTGGTATGTTCAAGCACAGAATTTCTTATGGAGAAAATAATAAAGGTCTTTATTATGAAAGCAATGCAAGACTACCCTGAAGGAATTTTTATTTTACACTTTATCAAGTCTATATGGAAAAAGAAAAAATGGTAAAAAAGTAAGATGTTGTAGTACTCACAACATACACAGGAATTCTGAATGTTGGTTTTTCTGGCTCAAAGAGCCTGCAGGTTAGACTTAATATGTATTCATTTAAATACACAAAGTATTTAATGTACCCAAACAATGCAGCTATGGAGTTGCAGAAGAAATTACATTTTTTGGGGAATACCATTCATGCAGCAGCTTTATGATGAAACTACATTTGGGTGGACACACATAGAAGCTATGAATAATTCTGAATACAGAAGTGGTGATCCTTATGAGAAAATGTTATATGTCTCCTAGAAAGAAAGGAAAATTTCAGTCTTTGGTAGAATTGGTATTCTTAGCTAATTTGAAAATTCTAAAACTCAAGTAAGGGCTGAAAGCTTTTAACTTGAATTATTTTGTAATTTTTTTTTCCATCTCTGTATTATAAATAAAATATATTAAAATGAACATAAAATTAAATAAACCCTGAAGTTTCTGGTTGAACAAAACACTTGACTTCAAGTCCTGAGAGTGTACCCAGTTACAGAGTCAAAAAAGGATCTTTCCCATCATCATCCAAACAGAGAACACGTGTGCATTGTCAAAATCTTTCAGAGCACTCGATCTGCCTAACTCAAAATTCAAAGATGTTCCTACATCCTAAAATATCCAATAGTTTCAGGTCTGGGCTTCTGCTATGCAGTAGAAGATATAAAATTCAGTGGTGTATGATAAAAACATAGGTTATTGTAATGTTTACAAGCATTAAGCATTCCTTTACATTAGAGTTCAAAGATGTTTTAGGACATGCTTTGCCAAATGGAACAAAAGTAGTATTTCAAGACACATAAGACAAACTTCATGGAATTTCTGCATCAAAATATCACTGTTCTAAATAAACATTACATGATTTTAAAAGTGGAGGGATTTTAAGATTTTTAAGTTAAAAGCAGAAAAGCAGTCACCAAGCAGAATATTTGTTTAGAAATACACTGTATCTCCCTCCACACATCCAGTCGACAGAATTGCTGGCTTCTGTAGTACTGGAAAACAAACACTAGCAAACTCAAAATGTCTTCTTACAGCTAGAGTTACACTGTAATGTTGGATCAACAGCTCAACAGTTAATTTGTTAACTGTTAATTAATTTGTTTCCCACACAACAGCAAATAAAAAACAAAAACTAAATAGTAGAAAATATAATTTCTGTAATATTCCTATTGTCATCCCTAACTATTATCAGTTCTTACATTCTTATGCATTACAGCCAGATTTTAAAATGTTAAATGTTCATGCTAGGTTTTACACTGAATTTTTTTTAGAAGTGCATTAAATTTCATAGAAAGAACTCTTTATGCTGAATGTTTCTCAAAACAGCACCTCCCGCTGTCAATGTCTATGCCCCATAAGCAGCTAAGCTGAGTGCTACTGACAAGAACTAGAAGAGTATACAAATGATAAATTAGTCAGCTTTGTATAAGTCAGAAATACAGGCCAATAATGATACGGTAGATTATAGCATTTTACTTAGCTGAAAGATAGTGCATATTTTACACTGTATTTCATAAAGAAACTATCTTAATTTATTTAAACATATTTCATAAATGATACAAAAGAAAACAGTTTATCTTTTTGAACAATGTACTTGTGAACACAAACACATTTTTACTGTAATGTTAGATTGTTTATGCTCGTTCCTTTGATAATTTTCATAGCTATTTTGCTTTGTTTATTAACTTTTGAACCAAGACTGAACTAAACCATTAAAGGCAAAATCATAAAAGATAGCTTGGACCAAATTAGAGCAGATGTCACACTAATTATAACCAATGACATCTATCCAATTTATTCATATAGCAAAATAAAAATGAAATCCTAAAAACATACCACTGTGTACCTTGCAGTGATTCTACTGTCTACCTTGCACATTTTTAAGTGATGCTGCAAGAACAAAAAATTCTGATGCTTCTGGCTTACTATCTGTTATGACAGTACTATAGAATAAAACAATTAAATACACCTTGCAAAAATGACAGTTGAATCAATCAGTACGTGCTGATTTGGGAAGATTCATAAATATAATGGTCTTAGCCATTATATTTATGTGAACTTGTAAAACTGGTCTTAGCCAGTTTTACAAGTTCACATTTTTCTCAAATCTCAAGAAATCATAGTAACATCCTACATGACTTCATGCAGAAGCATTTCATTGACTGGAGGAACTTTAGCTCATATCATCCCCACATCATCTTCTGAAAGGAATCTGATATGAAAACTATAAGCAATCCTACTAATCACTGTAATAAATGTCATTTTTACTGCCATTTGATTTCACATACTTACTTAGGAAGCACTCTTTTGAATCATAGGATAACAGGTAGAAGAGATATCAAGGATGACTTAGTCCAAACTTTTTTGACAAAAGCACTCTAGACAAGGTGGTCCAGCACCCTGCCCAGATGAACCTTAAACTGCCTAATGTTGAGGAATACACCACTTCTCTGGAGATTATTCCAATGACTGATTGTTATAATTGTGAAAAATTTTCCTCTTGTGTCTAATCAGAATCTCCTCAGGAGTAACTTCTATGCATTATCCTTCATTTTTCCATGTGACTCCTTATAAAAACAGAGTCTCTGTCTTTTTTGTAGCCACTCTTTAAACACTAGAACCAGGTGTTAAGGTCTCATCTAAGCATTCTTTCCAAACATGTCAGACTTCTCAGCCCTTTGATCATCTCTGTGGCCCTTCTCTCCACCCTCTCCAGCCTCTCTGTATCTTTTTGTATAACAGAGAGCAAAACAGACAGCAGTATTCCAGGTGTGGAACAAATGCTGACAAGAATGGGATAATCTCTGCTGCTGATGCCCCTGTTGGTGCAGCCCAAGACCTCACTGGGCTCCTTTGCTCCAGCAGCACACTTCTCACTCATATTGAGCTTTTTGCTCACTGGGATGCCCTGGTCCCTTTCCACAGAACTGCTCCCCGGCCTTGTGCTCCCAGCCTGTGCTGCACTCCTGGATTTGTTTTCCCAGGTGTAAGACCCTACACCTGTCCTTGCTGTACTTCAAAAGCTTCTTCTTTGCCCACTCTTCCAGCCTACACAGGTTTTCCTGCAGCGTGGCTCTCCCTTCCAAAGTGCTCACTTGGTCCCTGAGTGATTTTAAGTGCTCTGGATGACCACATAAGAAGACACGGAACACGTTGGCCCAACACCAGTCCCTGGGGACCCCACTTGTGCCAGGCTGCCAGTTGGAAAAGGAGCCATTACCCCACTCTGGGTGCTGCCTGTGGGTCAGTTCCCCACCCACTGCACGGGCAGCTTGTCCAGACTGTTACACAACAGCTTCACCAGGAAGCTGTGGGAGACCATAGAGAAAGCCTTGGAGAAACGTGTCCATGGCTTGCCCCATCAACCAAGTGAGTTACTTTGCCCTAGAAGGCAATCACGTTTGTCAAGCACAATTTGGCCTTGGTGAACCCATGCTGGCTTTTCCCAGTCACCTGGTTCATCTGATTTGCAATGAATCCTCCCAGAAGTATTTGTGTCATAACTTTTCTAGGGTCTATAATTTCTTGGGTTCTCTTTTAAGCACCTCTTGTACATGGGGTGCCATTAGCCTTCTTTCAGTCTTCTGGGATGTCTCCTGATTTCCACAACTTCTCTAGGATTATGAGAACAGCCTCACAATGACCTCAGCCAGCTCTCCAATACTCTCAGGTGGATATTATAAGGTACTATTGATTTGCAGGAGCCAAGTTCCTGTAATAGCCCACACAGCAATTTTTTCTTCACTGACAGTGGGTCTTGTTTGTATCAACACTGATTTTTGCTTCCAGTGTCTGGGGCCCAGCTGTGCTGGTGACAACAGAGGTCAAGGAAGTGTTGAGAACTTCTGCCTTCTCAGTGCTGTTGGTGACTAATTCACCTCTCCCATTTAACACTGGGCCAGCAGTTTGCTCCTTTTTCTGCTTGTTGTTTATATACTCAAAGGCCCCTTTCTTGTAGTTTTTTACATCTCTTGCCAATCTCAATTCAAGCTGAGTCTTTGCTTTTCTAATGGCATCCCATGCCCTGGCAATGTTCTTGTGTTTCTCAATAAATTTGTAACTCCCTCCCCATATCTGGTATGCTTCTCTTTTGGTCCTGAACAGACTCAGAAGCTCACAGTTAAACCAAGAGGGTTTCATGCTCCACCGACTTCCCTTCCCTTTGAAGGGGATGAACTGTTTTGTGCTTTCATGAGAGCTATCTTCAAAAACTCACAACATTTGCTAGCCCCTCTATTCTCCATGAAAGCTTCCCTTTCAATTGAGCTCTGAGCAAGCTGAAGCTTGCTCTTCCAAAAATCTAAAATCTCTGCCTCAGTACTAACCTTCAGAGTGCACAACCAGACCCCAAACTCCACAATATTGCTTGGAGATGACCCTTTTAACCTTGACCCAGAGGCATTTGATAGGGCTTCTATGGTCACTGTAGCTGACTTCGGTACATTTGAGGTTCTCCTTAACTTAAAGTGCAAGTCCCCCTCCTCTTCTTCCCTGACTCTCTTTACAAAACAGCCTATAGCCATCCATCATAGTCCTCCAGTCATGGGAGTTGTTCTATCATGTTTCAGTTACTCCTGTGATACCCTCACTTTCAGACTGGGTGTCGAGTTCCTCGTGTTTATTCTCTTGGCTCTGCACATTTGTATAAATGGACATGAAGTGCCAGGTCTTGTTCTTATCTTGGGAGGCAGCTAAGGAACAGTTGCCACTGTTCTGATTGGCCTGGCTTATTTCCCAGTTGGCTGCAATGCCAACCACTCAAAACCACCATTTAAACAGTTCTCTCCACCAGATTCCTTTCATATCTTTAGAGAAAAGTCACTACAGATAATTCAGCTTGCCTAACCTCTCCACACCTTGGATTGTATTTGTTATAACTGGGGTACTTTGGCTGACCTGAGGCATCAACTGGACAGCTATTGTCCTCCAGAAGACAGCAGTGTGATGTTTAAGCATGAGTACAGTATTTACGTTAATGCATGTGTGGCTGCATTACTCAGTCACATGAGGTTATGACTTTAGCCTCTTAATACTTCTGAAAACACAAGTGAAAGTATGTTTAAGCTTTATGTACTATATATGTTATAAATTTTCCTAAGGCAGATATCACACACTGACATTTTAAGACCTTAATTAAGGTTGATTTATTTACAAATGGTATGTTTTCAACTCTCAGAAATGATGTATTTAATGTTTTATTTTTAAACACAATTAAAAAATAATATATAAATATATACATACTGCAAATGTAATACAGATAACAAATTCATTTAAGCCCATTTATGCACATTAGTGACACACCATGTGGCAGAAAGACTAGGACTACAAGAAGACCCCGTGGCGATTTATTTTATATTAAATCCCTAATGGCCTCTTCTCATCTTTACAAAAATATGCACAAAAGTCCAGACTATGCAGCCATTGAAATGAATGGTTATTTATTTGCTAAACGAGAACCCTATGTTTAATGTTCCTTAGACATAAGGTAGTCTGCAAAAGTCGCATTCCTACAGCTCTATACATCATTTATTTTACATACCCTAACTTCTCACAACAGGCATCAGAAAAATACTTTTGAACTGCATTGCTATTGCAAGTTGCTGAGAATTTTGTTTCCAATTCCATTACTGGAAGACTAAATGTTAACATGTTTACTTGGGGTTTGCTTCTTGTTTTGTTTTTTGCATTAAAAACAAATTCATGGACCAATCTGCCATTTAAAATACGTTTATATTTATACCAAGAGAAAAAACTTCCCAAATACATAATATATATACATAATCATTATAGACAGACAACAGAAGTTCAAATTTTCAAAGACATATGTTGTAATCTCACTTATTTGGGTGTAATGGTCTACCTAGCACTTGTTTGACATGCTTCAGCTAAGACAGAGGTCCTTAATTTACTTTAGAGAAGCATTAAAAACATCACTTTTCAAAACGTAGAAATAAAATTGTCCAAATTATGAAACAGTCACATTTCTTACTAATACTACAAAATAGCTTTAAAATTAAAATCTATCTCCAAGATAAGACTATTTTTTCATAGGAAGATGAAAAAATGTGCACCCAAACACTTCTACATTTCTTAAATTTCTGTTGCTGGAACTGCCACAATATGTTCCTCTAAGGCATAAAGCCACAAAGGGGGAAGTTGTTACAAGAGACAGAATTTCCTGTTAATACTATCCCAAATTCATTTGGACTGTGGAGGCTACCTAAGGGTAGTCAAGCTTCCCACAGCAGCATGAACATGCAGGTCACTTTCTTGAGGAAACAACACTGGTGACAGCAGCCTCCACTGCAGCTCTAACATGTTCTCTAAGCTTTTCCAAGTGGAAAAGCTTAGAGAACACAACCCCTACTACCTGCAAACTGTCTTTATGAAGTATGTGGGTGCCATGGCCAGAGGCATGAACCTCAAGAGACTTTCAGAACACCCCATTGCTTGCCACAGTCAGAAGCAGACAATCTTAGAACTTGTTTTCAACTGACCGACCTGCTTCCTCAGGTGGTAATTGATTTTCTATAATCGTAAGTTCTGTGAGCAGTTAGAATGAATTTTCATGAACAAATGGATAAAAGACTTAGTCCAACAAGCACATTATTAATCTATGTTATAATGAGCCATTTCAACTGAACTGAACATTCATGAAACCTGGATTGTTCTCCCAGTACACTATACTTAAAAAAGCAGAGAACAGAGTTCACTTTACAAGAGAAGTATTCATTTCTCAGGAATCATATTACTTTCCCAGAAAACCAGGTTGAGAAGACATTTCTCATTTCCCAGAGTATTCCAGCAGAGAAGCAGCAAAAGATACTCTAAGGGTATAACAAAATGTAACAGAAATTGTAACAGAACCTGTAACACATGAATTGAATTTTGCTACAATATCTTAGAAGTAATCACTACTATGACTTGGAGAAACTTTCCAGCAAAAGCAACAAAAATAACTGTGACCTGGGCAGTGTCACTTTAATTTTGTCCTTCTCTTCAAAAATAAAGTGGTTACATATGTGAAATTCAAGCAGTTTACACTCTGACTGCCAGTCACTAGTGACACAGGTCTGATTTCAACTTACAGCTTTAATGCCACCTAAATCCAGAAAGGCCAGATCCAAAAGTGGTTATCTAAAGAAATGCAAAGCTGCATACAGACTCTTAGAGAAACCTAAACACATTCACACAAAATGACTGCCCTACAGAAAGCACTTTAATGGAAGATACTTCCGCATATTTGTAGACTATTAAGGAAGAAAAGTGACCTTGCGATAATTCTGAAAAAGCATACATACAAACACACCAGAGATTCAACACCTGTTGAAGCTTGTTCTCCATGATTTCTTAATATTTAATCAGGTAATGTCTGTGAAGCACTTTGAGGATGAATAACAAACTACCACTATCATTGCTGAGAAAATTGTGAATTCATTAAAGTCTGTGTATTCTGAGTTCATAACAGAATCCTAAACTGAATAGACAGGTCTGGACAGTTTTGTCATTCATTTTCTTATATGTATTGTGCTTCTGACACTGGGTGAAGTAACTAAATGTGATCCCTATCGCTAATAAAACTGAGTAAAAAACCATCTTTTTCTGGCCAAGCACCAAAAATGAGGGCTTTTTCATTTCAACAAAGAGCAGTAATGTAGCAAATTGTTGGTAAAGTTATTGGGATGGAGATGTGTAGCAAAACACATCTCCATCCCAATAACTTTACCAACATTATACCTAGGGAAGAAAAAGCAGTTACACCCATAAAAATTTAGTCCTTTTTGGCACAAACTATTCACAGCACAACAATAGAGCAAAAAGCAAAGGAAGGTACCTGCAACTTCCAGAAAGAAATCCCATCAGAAATACTAGTAATAAAATTACTCAACAGACTGGGACTAAAACTCATCTAACAACAGTAAAATCTGTTCAGTTTGTTCTTACAGACAAACAGATCTCCTCTGCCCTCCACTATGACCACTAGCTATGTAAGAAAAACAACTATGAAACATTTACTGCTTGAACACCAGATCTTAACACTTCTTGGCCAAGGTAAGTCAGCATCACACGTTACACTTCACTGAAAAAAGGTTGAAAATTTGCCTACTTTGAGAACTAGGAACACCTACTCTTGACAAAGTCAAATTGTGAGATCCTGCCAAAAGAAAGACAAGTTCTGAGTTACAATTAATTTGAGTATATAGAGTTGCAAAGATGAGGTCAGACAGATTTATCTGGAGCTTAAACCTGTGGAGCACAAGGTCTGTACTCTACATAATTATCAAACATGATTTAATGCAAAATAAACAAAAAGAAAATGTAATGCTAAAGGTAGCTCCTAGCTTTGTCCACCATTAACTGAAACTGACAGAGTAAAAGAGAAAGATTTAAAACAAAAGAAGATGAGGATTTTATTAAGAACTTTAAAAAGTCCCATTTTCTCTTTGGGGGATTTATCTTACAATACTCTTTCCCCATCCCCTTTCCGCCCAGCCTCAGCCTAACTTTTAGGATCAAACTATGGTTCATAAAGCAGTGGCATTTTGGTGGTAAAGATTGCTTAATATTGAAACAACTAATTGAAAACTAACAGATTCTACTTCATTTCTTGAAGCTTTGCTACCTAATTTGCTTTGTATATTTTAGTATGCAAGCAGAAATCTGTGGGTAATTATTAGCTGGATTGTAACCAAAACTTGTTCAACCACAGAAGCATCTTATTTTTTGTAAAATGCATCACAAGGCACATATTATAAGAAATCTCTTAGGACATACAAGGCAAGAACTGTTCAAGAGATTTTTTTTTTTAGCAGCATTTGACTAAAAAAAAGTTTTGATTTAGTGCAAAAGTAGACGAAAATGTCTTCTACATTTCAAATACTTCTATACACGTAACTTTCATGCAAATAAGGAGACTGAAAATTACAAATATATACTATATAAAGATGTTTTTGTTATTGATATTTTCTTCAGATCACTTAGGCTTTATTACTAATCAATATGCCAGTATGCAAACTTCAATCAGAAATAATGGTGTCATGTCACACTTGTTCAAGTGATCTAAGCATTCATATTTTTAAAATAATATTTTTACATAATATCCAGCAACATGTAACTCTCCTTCACATCAAGGTAGAAAGCTCACACCTTCAATTCACCCAAAGGTTCCAATTTGTTTATGCCATTGTTTTTAACACACCATGGTACAATCTAAAGGGAGGGAATAATCATAATATCATAATAATGCAAGTCAGATAACAAACAGCTACTGCTTCTCTCAAAGTTAATTAAATCACTGAAAACTCTGCTCATACTGAAAAAAATATTGAGAAAATAACTTGTTCATATTCTGTTTTAAAGAACTATCTCCATATGCAATAAGGCTGTTAAACATGTTTTATGTTTCCTCTTACCTCCAGTGTCATGTACACAGTGCTAATTGCTACTTTGATTTCTCCATCTGAAATCTCCTTGAGATCCTTGAGCATAACCTCCTCAATGCTTACACCTGTTTAAGAAAAGAAACAAATTTCCATATATACAATTATCTACAGCTGACAGATGCACAAACATAAATTAAAAACACAGCTTAGACCTTAATGCTGAACCTTCTTTCTGTATTTCAGGACGTCATATGAGAAAATTAAAGGTAACATTAATATTTAAATGCTTAATGTTTCTAGAGGGATTTTTTTTAAGAAAGGAAGAGATTTAACGGAGGATACACACTAACAACAAGTATGAAGAATTATGTCTACTGCAACACCCATGTTCCTATGTGAACACTGAAGTTTTTAAGTGAATGTAATTTCAGCTGATGATAAATGTATAGCTAGGCAATTACTTATTGACCTAATATGAAATCACAATTAATATATTGAAAAGCACCTGTGGACTACATGATGTTTATGAAATATTCAAAAGCAAGAACTTCAGATATTCTGTAAACACAGTCATTCAACTTTTCTGACCTTCTTCATAAATTGATAACACCAGTGGCTTTTTCTTATGTACATCAAATCAGTCATGAACTAAGCATATGTTTATGTACCATAGAAACATTATCATCAGAAACAACGGTGTAAAACAGGAATTGCAACCAGACATACTGATTATGTTTAAGCCCAATGTATTGAAAATCCAAGTGACTAAGTTTCCACTGTGTTTGCCTAAAATGCTGCAAAGATTCTCAAAACAAAGACATATTATGTAGAGGAACATAACTACATCACATGATTGCAATACAGACACGATAGCCCAATGTCTATGTAAAGAATGCTGCAAGCCACCTATCTCAGTGCAGAGCAACAACTAAAACATCCACCATCCTTTAAGGCATAGCAATTTAACACCCACCATGTGTTTGTACAAATGATTTTCAAGAGGGACACAAATACCAAACTGAGTCAAAGAAATTAACCCTTTCATTACTGCTCCTGTACTGAGTCCAGCTACTGCAGTCAATCTAATGACAAGATGAACATTCACACATCTGTCATTTAAAAAATTTTGTATATAACCTATAAACTTTCTGGGGGGCTGCAACCTATTGTGCCTTAAATAACAAATTAATTCAGGTCAATAAATCATGATTTCTGCCAGAAACTTAGAAACATTTTGGCTGCATTGTCCTAATATTGCCTCAAATAATGAGTATATCAGGTAAATTACTCACTAGAGGTTACAACCTCCGAGAGGCTTCTGAAACTCAGTGGCATCCTACTAAAAGAAATGTCACATGCAATATATGTCTATGTTATACGAAAATACAGTAAATATGTGCCTTGTAATACACAGAAAACAGGAGTTATAAGCGGAAAAAAAAAAAAAAAAAGAATGTATGACAGTGCCCTCCCCATGCCTCATGTGACATATATAAATTACTGGCAATCAGTACCATGCAGACTAAATCCGATACATGTACTTGTCCAAGTTTCACACTTGATATTACAGAAAACTTCGTGACAAACAGTACTAAACCGTTTTCCCTGGCAACTGGCAGAACTAAGAACTGATTTCCATAAAAGCCACTTTCACCGCCACTTTCCAATCTAAACTGCATACAGTTCATTCCTAAACTGTACTGATTACTTGAGTGGAGGAACTTAAGAGAATTCATGTGAATGTTTATAGACCTTAACTAAATTACCCCGTAATCTTACTGAAAAAGGGCAAAAGAAGCAGCACCTCAAATTCTGAGCGGCAACTGTCTCAGGCTGATGGTCTGAATTTTGATGACTACTTTCTGCATATGGGCAGATAGAGATCAAATAAAGACTCTGAGTCTGCATGGACCCTATGCTCACCTGATATATCTAACAGAGAAATATCCCTAGGAATTTAATATTCATTCTTTGGTAAGAACTTGGCAGCAAACGCCAGTAAAAATTGTAAAAGTTATTGCAACAATTTTCTTCAGGTTTTCACAGCATCTCTTCAAAAGCCTGCTACTAAATTTTGGGTTCAAACTTTGCCACTTCAGATCACTGAATATTGCTACTCAGTATTTCTATCAGAAGAAAGGATAAGAAATGCAACTTTCCTGCTGCTTCCTTAATCTGAGTCTGATGTCAAATTGACTTCACCCGTACACAGTCCTTAGTAAATCTGGGTCATAACACAAAGTCTACTTCCACACCACAGAGGCAATTGCAACATAATTTCTGCCCATGGGCTGACACATTTTTTATGTCCACATGAATCAACATAAATTCTTTCACTTGTAAAAGCATTATATAAAATAAATTGCTAACTTTATCTGTAAAAACAATACAAGATTGTTTATGAGCTAAGCTGTTCCTCAAAAGAAATCACAATTCCATGATTTAGAATGTAAGAAAATTAATTTAAAATGAAGATAAACAACATTTAACTGTCAATGAAGATAGCATGCTACATCTATTTTCACCACACACAATAAAACAGTATTCTGATACAATTACACAAATAAATTTGTAATAGGTCTGAAAAATGGAACGAAGTTGCACTACCTTGGGCATTAAACTGAGTCTCCTGGAGAACAGAGATAATTTCCTCTCGTGGGGGAAGATCTGGAAACTTTTCCTCCAGGACTGACAGTACTTTCTCCTGCTGCTCTGTCATTCTGTCAGTTTCCAAAGAAATGCACTTGAAGAGAATGCTCCCTGAAACGAAAAGACAAAAAATCAATGTCTCCTGTAGATATCAAAGAGGTACTACAGAAAGAAGTTTTACTGTATTGTTTCCCAAACCCATTCCTTCTTGGAGGTTGTTTCCACTGAGAGTTCACTGAGAGTTTCACAGGGAAACATCCTCCTAACATGAAGCTCCTAAATCAGAACTGTCTGCCTCTTCAGTGCCTCTGCTACAGCTAAGTGGCTGGTCCCAGTGCTGCCAGGGTGTGCAGCATGCTTCTGTACACGAACACAGCTGTGCGGCACAGCCAGCAGCAGCCGACGGCACACCAGCCTATATTCTCCTCTCTCCAGGCATTACACCAAGAGCTGCTGTGTTTTGAAACATAAATCCACACTGTCAACCTTCCTTCTACAGATGTGTCATTGAACTCCTACAATGGAGTTCAGAAGGAAGATAAAAGGAAGAAATACTTTACTGTGAGGATGGTGAGGCACCAGAACATGCTGCCCAGATAATACAGGGATGCCCCATCCCTGGAAGTGTTCAAGGCCAGGTTGGACCAGGCTCTGAGCAACCTGGACTAGAGAAAGGTATCCCTGTTCATGGCAGTGGTGCTTGAACTGAATGATCTTGAAGTCATTGGTCATTGTGGAGTAACTAACTCTGGATAATTCTTGTCAATGAACGCACCAAAAAAACACCAATTCAGAAAATCAAAATTTTAAAATTTAAGAGAAACACCACCCAGTAAATAGCTTCACAGTGATTGAACTGTCTTACAGTACAGATGTGAGAGTCATGTCTTTTCAGACAACTATGGGTTGCACATTAAGTCACCCCCTTCATTCCCTGGAGGCTGGGATTACACTTATCAATATACCCAAAGACAGTGTTTGCTTCCAATCACTTACAGTAAATTCTAAGGATAATAAAATCTTATACTTCAGTCTTGAAATCATTTATTACTCTAGTGTGCACAAGAATTTCAAGCAAAAGTATGATTTCACTGTTGGGTCAATGAGCAACAAAGTACAATAAGGGAGTAAGGCAGTTACTGCAAAACGAAGCGCGTAGGCTTTAGCACAGAGCAAAAAAGAGTAAATGAAAAACCTTGACACTGCCACCCTCAATCTCACCAGATGAGCTAGGATCCAAACATCTACTATATATTCATTTCCCTTTTGTCCTAGAATATCATCATATGAAATAACAAGTAGAACTTCTTCAAAATTCACAAACCATTTGCAAGAAAAAATAATTATGCCATGTTAAGTAAACCCACCCTTATTAAACAAATCCTGTGTGGGTTAAACTATAAATAATGCTTAACAAGCCAAAAGCTGCTCCCCATCAGATACTAATTTCTGGAATTAAATACAAATACATGAAGTTACATTCTGTGTTTCTATTACAGATTGTAACTGCCAATATTCTTTTAATTTGCAGCAGCTCTTTATGTCAGTCTTTCAATCACTTTAAGACAATGCTCCTGCTCTGTTTGATAGTATTAAAAAAAATAAATACAGATTGCATGAAAATCATGTATAGATCCAGATTGATATTTCTAAATCTAGGTACACAACGTAACAATCAGATTTCAGACTTCTACAGGTAAATAAATGATATATAAAGTATCCAGATATCTACACCCATTATCAAGGCCTGGTTTTTGGTCCCTCTGACAGGAAGAAAGTTTCTCAACCAGCAGCCTCCACAATAATTAATCTAAAAAAATCCCTTTGTTGTTCAACTCCATAGCAGATAACAGTGCTTGTGCTACATAAATACTCTTGAGATACATTCTAAAGCTTCCACTGTTCTAGGAAACAGTAGTGACCAGAATGACTGGGACACCCCACAACATGCTTTCAGTCAGCACAGAGATGCATCTGGATAAACAGCAGCTCAGGGACCAGGCTGCATGAAGTATTTTAGCAACAGCAATTTTCTGCTTTTTTTTCTTCCTCCAGAAACAGAGAGGGAAATTGCTCATGCACACACAAAGGAAATGGAGACTCCAGCAAAAGTGTTGGATCTACGACGTGTGCTCAAATTCATCACACCTACTGGAGCAAGGCTTCAGCTATCCCGTAAAGCCCCCCAGTAGTATCAGGATGAGTTAGGCAGTCTGTCCAACTGCACAGAACCTCAGATACACAATGTATGAAACTTTTACCACAGCTTCAGGGAATGGAACACTTGGGTAAGACCAAGAAGAGAAAACCCTAATATAAATATACAGGAAAATGCAGAAGAACAAGAGGTGTGAGTTGTATATCCACATAAGCTCACCAGTCTGGATGTCAACATGATGGAAGCTTCACTCACGATACACAGACACCTTAGAAAGGTTTCTAAAAGGCTTTGGTTTTGTCACTAGTTACACCAAAACTGTAGTGCTTGCAACTGGTAACTTTTCTACTAGGATGAAAGCTAGTAAAAAGAAAAGGAAAATGATCCAGAAAAGGATCATTCTCAAATCACTAGGGTGTCAGCAAGCCCCAAGATCAACAGTCACTTGTCCTTTAATGCTATGATCATTCTACAATACTCTCCTCATCACCAAGGAAGAAAGACACACCTCTTTTCCCCCAGGCATCCTCGCATCCTCAGAATTCCTGTGAGGGTTAAGATTCCACATAGTTTAGAAAAAGAGTTCACTTAAGTTACTTTTGCTTGACCAAAGGTCAGCAGTCCATTTAGTCATGTGATGTCTTATAAATACCTGCTGTAAAAGCAATACATGCTCTCAGAAATCTCCTGCAGATTTTACTGAGTGTTGGTGCAACTCCCCAAGGGTTTCTGAGAGCATAATGGTGGCTGCTGTCTGCTCACAAGCAGAGAAAAAAAATATGTATTAGGCAATACGAGATTCAATATTATTTCTTGGGTACATCACACTTTACTACATCTTTTTTTCTGAAGAGGTCACTAGAAAATAGGCTAAGGCTCTTAAAAAATGTGCATTTTATTATTTTTTGCAAAGCAGTTTGGAAGCGAAGCATTAGTTTTGCCAAAAGCAATTGCTGTGCATTAATATTAAACATGATCTAATGAAGGCAGAAGTCGTTTTGGGAAAACATTAAGAACAGCACAAGCACCTCCTGAATTATAAGTTTATGGCTGAGAGAAACAGTACAATGAAAATATAGGCATTTCTCCTGTTAAGGTTTTGTTCCATAACCTGTAAAAATAAAGGACAGGGAAAAGGGGAAAACCAACAGTCCCTTATGGAAAACA
>VZRH01002614.1:32365-58415 GCA_013397555.1 Urocynchramus pylzowi
AAAAAAAAAAAAAAAAAAAAAGAGGTATTTCGCACTTTTTTTCCTTCATCTGTCACTGTTTGCCTCCTACAGAGTACCTGGGAAACCAGGAGAGGAGAGGAAAAGGATAAGGAATGAAGCACAATACTGATTTTCTCATGTTATTCAATAAGCCATCTAATAACCACTCATTCATTTTTGTATGGAAAGAAATGTTGATTCTTTATCTTTTAAAAACTCACTTTCAATAATAACAAAATTATTGTTTTTACAGCAATTGACTTAACAATAAGATGTCTGTAACAACTTGGAACAAGTGAATTAAGACCACTCAGTCCAATTTTTCCATTACCTTGTCTAGAAAGTAGGCGTAGGCCAGGGTAGAAATAAGCGAATCCAAGTCACAGGGTTTATTCCCAAGAACAACATGGACTTTTTCCAGGCGTTTGCTCCTGTTCTGTAACATATTAGAAGACAATTGCCATGAGTGGAAATGATGAGCAAAAGTCAAATGAGAAAAGTTCAAAGGACAAGTTAAATATCAGGCTTTGTACTCAGTTGTAGCATTTTTCACTGCTGGCTGAAGGAATGGACTTCCTTCAGAGCTCCCAAGAAAGCTAAAACTAAATTTCACAAGACACCATAGTTTAAAACTCAATGAAGTCTGAATCTGACAGAAGACCTTTTCACAGAAAAGTAACAAATAAGCAGCACCTTCATGTACACGTGGAAAAGCTTTTCAAAGCACCTCACAAATCCATTTAGAAAAACAGTCCAAAAGAGTGCAGAAATACACAAAACAAAATACACAGCAAATAACATGTAGCAAGTTGTAATTTTAATTTTACCCTATTTTCTTCACCTAGCTGAAATCAGTAAATAGACAAAGTAATTGCCTTTCACCCTGAATCTTCAGAAGCTGAACACAACTGAAGTACTGAGTTTTGAATTGTTCTCACTTAATAAAATTGAGAGCCTTCCAAACAAGAGGAAAAGAGAAGACAAACGTACTGTATGAAAGCAAAGTATTGAAGGGAAGGATCTACCTTCTTCATAATTACACACACAAAATATGAGATTAAGTTTTTCTCTTGTGCATATCATTACTGTCAAGCTAGCTGCATGGAAACATTACAGTTTATTTACTTTCACCAATGCTTCTTAATTGGTGAAACTTATGTACTGATGCTAAGAGACATGTTTCAGAAACAAACATATGAAAGTAAACATTTTTGTTGTTGGCATGTACAAGCTGATGTACTTTCTACTATTTCTAATTGAGATTCTGGGTATCAAAATTTTCATCTTTCAACAGAAGCATATAATTATTACATTACCCTTAATAATTATAAATGTGCAATTTTTCTTAACCTAACCTTTTTTCTCTATGTCTAGTCTTAGGTCTACCTGAATGTAAGGAATAAACTTAGGTTCTCTTTCCCTTAATGGAACACAGCCATCAAAATAATAATAAATCCAGGTAATAAATCCAGGACACAGTCTCCATTCCCTATATTCCCTCCATTCCCAGGGAAGACAGTTTACCGATGAATACAATAACTGGAACAGATACATTCATCTATGCTCTAAGTCTTCACTAACAACAAACTGTCTCCATTAACTGTTATCACTATAATTTTTTTAACATGTTCTTCTGCAGCATACATTTCTGATTGATTTGCCACGATAAAGAATGAAAATAAAGCTCATGAGCTCATCCTTTTTTTAGTACCCTCTCAGTGAAGGATTTCTTCACAATACCTAATCTAAACCTGCCCTTTTCCAGTTCAAGGCCATTCTCACTTCTCCTATCACTACGCATCCTTATCAGAAATCCCTCTCCAGCTTTCCTATATTTCCCCTTCAGGTAGTAGAATGCTGCTCTAAGGTCTTACTGCAGTCATCTCCAAGCTGAACATTCCCAACTCCCTGAGCCTGTCTTCCTAGGAGAGCTGCTCCAGCCTTGTGATCAACTTACTGGATTTCCTGTAGATTCCAACAGGTCCATGTCCTTCCTGTCCTGGCACCCCAGAGCTGGATGCAGGGTTCCAGGTGGGGTCTCAGCAGAGCAGAGGGGCAGAATCCCCTTCCTCCCCTGCTGCCTACAGTGCTTTGAATGCAACCCAGGACACAACCGGCTTTCTGGGATGCAGGCACACATTGCCAGATTATAATGAACTTTTTTCTCCACAAACACCCAAAAGTCTTTCTCCAGAGGCTGTTCTCAGTCCCTCTCCATCCAGTCCATGTTTATGATTGGCATTGCCCTGGCCCAGGTGCAGCACCTTGCATCTGGCCTTGTGGTTCATGAGATTCACCCAGGCCCATGTCTCAAGCTTGCCAAGGTCCCTCTGTGGTAGTGACAGTGCCTAGCATTACCTTTTCCCCCCCTTTTCCTGCTTTTATCTTCACTGAGCAGAATTTGTTTCTCTTCTCCTTCCCCTCTTGCAGATCTTAGATACACAATTTCAACAGTATTTCATTTCCCCATGTGCAGCTAAATGAATGGCTTTTTAGCATCTTACTATTATTTAGTAATAATAACTCTCCAAATACTCTCCATTATGCATTGTCCATAAATGCAACCCTGAAGTACGCCATCCAAGCATATTTCTTATCTTACATGTCTGAGACTGCTTCCTCTTTCACCAACTAGTTTGCTTCATCTACTGCATGAAAATCAGCCACCTTCAGGAAAAGCAGACACGTGGATGTAAGGCTTCCTCTCACAGGTCTTTCCAAGCAAAAACCTGGGCAGAGACGACCACAATCCAGAAGTCAAAGATTCATAAGCCCAGTAAGGCTTAGCTACAATAGGACTAAAATTTTATTACCTCCTGCAGTTATCACAGCTAAACCTGAGAGGAAACTGAACTGTCAATATCCCTAAGAATAAAAAAAATTTGGAGGTTAATGATGAAGCCAGAATTCTTAAATGAACCTACATAGATCAGTGATTTCTCTTCATGATGATGAGGTTTTTTTTAGCTAGACTAAAGGTAAACTGTAAAATGTACAAACACTGGATGACTAGGATAAAATGAATTAAAGAAATTATGTGCCATTTTCAGATGGCATCAGTCAGGATAACTCAATTTAGATCAGACTTGCATAGATTAACATTCACTTACTGTGCTCAGGAAAGAGATTTATAAACATTAGGCTACTTCTGTAAGAGATCTGATTTTCAGATATTTACCATGAAGAAGCTCTCATATCTGTTCAGTTCTGTTGTCTATTAATACATAAAAGCATTAGTATGACAACTGCATCTTTATGTAACTGCAGTAAAAATACCATTTATTGGTTCCCATCAGCATCAAACAGCTGCTATATTCAAACATACTGCAATACTGCAAATCAGGTTTATAAATATTTTGATCAGGACAAGTCAACTACAGTGACTGATCAAACTACAATATTCCAGTCAAAAACTACATTGTTTCTACTTTTTTTTCTTCTGTTAATAGAGAAGCTGAAGTGATCTTGCAAGGTAATAAACACTGAAGACTCATCCTTCATATATTATTATATAAAGGAATATATATATTATATAAAGGAATACTATACTATTCCTTTAGTATAAACTATATATTATAAAATATTACTAATATTATATATTAGTATAAACATATATACTATATAAAGGAATACTATACTATTCCTTTAGTATAAACTATATATTATAAAATATTACTAATATTATATATTAGTATAAACATATATACTATATAAAGGAATACTATACTATTCCTTTAGTATAAACTATATATTATAAAATATTACTAATATTATATATTAGTATAAACATATATACTATATAAAGGAATACTATACTATTCCTTTAGTATAAACTATATATTATAAAATATTACTAATATTATATATTAGTATAAACATATATACTATATAAAGGAATACTATACTATTCCTTTAGTATAAACAGGAATGCTTGCAAATGCTCAATGCAGCATTTTGTAGACAAAAAAACCTTTTCCATTTCCTCCATACACATTCACCCCACTACATACACACTGCACAAATACACACACAGCAGCCACACACAGCCTTGCTTTCTGAGTCATTATTTGCTTTTTGCCTCAAATCTCACTAGTTCTGTCCTTTAACTGTAATGAAATCATTGCATTTTACTGCGTGGAATGGAACAGCACCTGTCAAGCACAGCAACTCTTTGAAGAAACAATATGGCTTAACACAAGCAAATTAAAAACAAAGAAGCTGCAGAACCACACAGCAATATACAGTGTCAGATACAATACTGAAAATTTTTCCAGCCTTGTGGCTGAAGCACCAACCGGGGGGTACAAGCTTCACAGACACAGCTTTCCTGGAGGTGCACAGGGGAAAATCCTAACTGTTTGGACAAACGCCAAGATAGCAAAAAACCTGTCTTTCCATATTTAAAGTAATCAAATCACATGAATGAGTATTTCTGTACCTGAAATTCTACATTCAAACCAGAAGTATAATTTATTGAGTAGTCATTTTGGAGTGCAACTTGCATTTGCCTCATAGTAACAGGCAGTATTATGCTTCCAGCAGCCTGAGGGCTTTTAAAATGATTATACATCTCTGTTGTCAAAGAAATGGTTTTAAGCCAAAGCAAAGTTAATTTAACATCTCATGCAAAGTTCCAGTTAGTTAAATACTTCATAAGTCTTTTCACAAGAAAGCTTTGGCCTGGAAAAAAATAGATGGTCTCTTATTCTAAAAAGAGGTATAACACAGAATCCTTGAGAATCCATTTTTGAGGTCAGTCAAAAACATTATTGCATTTCTCTGCCCCTGTAGTATCCCATTTATCATGTACAGTATATGACACATAGTAATCTAAAGTACTAGCTGTTAAATACCTGGTTACATAAGCATTCTTCCCTAAGGAACACAAATGTAGTCACAAAAATTTCAAGTGTGACACGTTTTAATCATTACCTATTGAATAGCCATTGTACAGTCTTGCTTTACTTACAAATACGGAAAAAAAAAAACTAAACAAACCTTTTATAGCAAACACCAATATCACTAGCAGAACAAAATATAAAACAAAAGGGGAATTTTCTAATTCCACACCATCTGCTTTTGTGTCAGAGACACAGCCTTACCAGTAAGATAAGCAAAGGTGGAAGGATCAAAAACTTAACACTATCCTCAGAAACGGCTGGATAGATATAAAACATAATCTGATATTTTGCTTTGAATGGGATATGGTAAGAAAAGACTATGACTAGTCCAAAACAAAGACTAGGAGAATGTCTTTACACCTTAGCTGTTGTACATATAGAACTTGTACACATAATTTATCCAATCGCACTTGCACTCTGATGATGAGTGCCCTTCCCACAGCAAGTTAAAACACAGCATTATGATTACATGTGCTCTTCTGAAATTAGTATTTTAAAAGCTGTATTTAAGAGTCAACCTCTTGATAAAAAGAGTTTTATTTTAAAATGTTGCTTCCCAAATTCACAATATTCCACAGAATTGTGACGTTCCTTCAAAATTAATAATGGAAATGAGGCAGGGTAGATATCTGACATGCCAGCCAGGCAAGGAAGTCCTATCTTTAGATTGTTCCTGGAATTTCCACAGGACAGAAACTCTCTTTTCCAGTCATTTCTAATCAAGAACTGGCATGGTCAACTATTACTGTTGAGAATGCAGTTCAGTATTTCTGCATTACCAACAGGCTCTGGCTCAGAATTCTGCAGGCAGACAAACAACACTATTCAAGAAAGAATTCTGAGGAACTACAAACATTTATTCCTTTTGCACTTTTAGTTAATTTAACAGCCTGTAAATGTAGGCAAGTCTGCTCTGCTTGTTTTTGAAATACCTTCTCTCTAGCTTATTACATACATTCATTCACATTGCAAAAATCCAGAAAAGAACAATAATTTCTACATCAAGTTTTCACTTGAAAAAGAATAGCTGGAGTAATCAAAAATAAAAAATTTATTTTTATGTATTTATATTTATTTTGCATAAATTCTATTAAAATATAAAAAAGAAGAACTACAAAACTTAGAACATAAATCAAAATCTTGCTGGCTCCTTTTAAAATTAGATTTATTCCATCAATTGGTTTGGCATTGATTTTTCACCATGTTTTATAAGCTTTACATGTTCACAGTCTCCTGCTTCTACAAATTTTGCCTTCAGGATCAACATTTGAGACAGCACTTCTACTAGATCATGGAATGTATCTATTTGGAATACCCAATAGTATGTGGTTTTCAAACTGAATTATACATGGGGTACATATACATGCACACTTGCACACACACTTTGGAAGTGTGACTTTGACACCATATGTTTTGATCCCATCTTCGCTGCTACATAAAGATAAAAAATGCTTCAAGTCAGACTGACATTACATATGCTTTGTCTTAGAGAAACCTAAGTTTTTTATTATATAAGATAAACAAGATGATAAAGCAAACTCTTATTTTAATGGCCTTAGGCTCAGTAACAATATCACATTATTTTTCCTGCAAAGACAAAACAGGATATGGTCTCCTATGGCTGAAAAAGGAAAATGTTCCCAGCACAATGATTACTTAAGCTTGATTTAGCAGTACTTCAGCAGTCTGTCAATAGAATTCTCTATGACAGAAGTTACTAAAATAAAAATCTAAGTCTCCTTTCATTTATGCTGCATTAATTCATTTGTTGTTCAAATTAACCTGTCCTACACAGGATTAGTGCTCTCACCTAATAACTGAGTATACAGCACACAGAAATTCAGCTTAGAAATTCAGCACAAGAACAAGTTATATTCCTATTCCAGGTCATCTTTAGTGCTTAAAGTCAGTCACAGCAAATCTTTGAATTTCTACCTGAAGCTACCTAACTCCTCTTCCCACTTCCTCCCAATTTGCCACTTAACATGCAGAAGTGAGACTGGGATGCCTAATCTAGTTTACAGGACTTGATTGCATTTATCTCCCTTAGGAATTGTTTGGCTTACTATAAGACCAAACTGTTCTTTGAGATATTAGGCACAAATGACTTAAAAGTAAGGAGTACATTTACCCGAGGAGCAGAGTGCCCCTCGGGTAAATATATCAGCTCTGTGGTGCGTCAGGAGGTGACAGGTAGCAGTAAACACCTACATCATACAGTGCAGAGGCTGAATAAACCACACAGAGCAAAGAGAAAGTCTATTCGAGAAAAACAGGTGGGTTTGTTTTGATGAAGGCAAGGGAATGCAATCCAAACAATGCAGTTAATTTACCTGCCTCTGACAGACTTAACATCGGACCTTGGATTGTTTAAGCTTAGCTGCTTCTTTAAAATGAAGGAAGCAACTTTGCAACTGAGAATAAATTTACTAAGAGTCAGGCCTCACTTTAACACTGCATTTTACAGAAGCCTTTGGAGTTAAGCTTCATCATTCTTAAGTCAGTGTAGCCCTAAGGTGACAGGCACCAAGCTGAACATGAAACCATAGCCTGAAGTACTCCATAGAAGTATCATTAGTGAGCAAGAAAATCATAGCTGGAAGAGATGATCAGGCCAAAGTCACTTCCACTTTTGCCATTTTTGTTCAACAGGTTTTTATCATATAATAATTCTAAAATGTCTTTGGTTTTTTACCCATTCTCTGGTAAGAATGATGCTGAAAAGATGCCAGTTTTTGTTTTGGCTTTTGTTTCAGTTTTTAACTACATCATTATTTCAGTTGCTCTTTTTTAGTCCACACTGAAAATTAGAAACCCATTCCTCTGTAGCAGCCAGTACTGCTCCGCTCTGCCTGCTCATCATTCCACAAAAACTCCTTTATTATCATTGGCAGCTTCTTTCTCCATGAGGGAATTCTATGATTGCAGTATGCTTTACTCCTATTGTCCTTCTGAAAGATAAATATTTGGTTGATCTGATGTAAAAGCTGAGCACAGAATAAAAATTGCAATACTGTGCTTATGCAAATGACAGTGCACTCAGAATAAAACCTGACTTAAAAAAAAATCTATTTTTTTATTTGCAATGTTATGAGAATAGAAACATATGCTTCATTATGAGAATGCACTTTTTATTCATGTAGTAATTAGTTATGTCTACACTGTTTAGATCTCTGAATAGTCCTCACTATAACACTAATATCAGAGTCACAGATAAATTGCAAATGAGAAAGAGAAAATGTATAATTAAATTTCTGTATTACTTTAAACATGCATATGATTTCAGTGTAGGGCTAGACACTAATAAAATTATGTTGCTTTAATGCCTAATGCTCCTTTTTACACAGATGACACAACAGCAATAGAAATTTTTAAGTAGCTTATTTAGTAAGTTCATCTGGGTTCAGGCTAGGGAAAGAGAATGTATGTTACCTCTTGAACACACATGCAAAGAATGTAATACATACATCAGAAATATCCATGTATAGAGTGAACCTCTTTCTGATCGTTTGGGCTGTCCAAGTGTCCAGTCTGCTTGAAATCCAAAGAGGTCATTAACACAATGACCCACGGAACACTTCTTGGAGCAGTCTGAAACCATCTTGATCAATTTGCCTTAGCAAAGAATCCAGTTCAGGTGTTCTCCACCACGACACACCCCCCATTAAGCATAGCCAAAGAGGAATAATCTATGTCAATACTATTGAACTAAGAGCCTCACATGCACTGAAATGACTGGGGTCTTCTCAGTCACTCATGGTCCATTCCTTTTGCACTGGCCATCTTTTTCCAGAGCAGAATCATGCAAAAACGTGCTACTGATGTCTTCAAAGCCAGACATATGAGATTAAGGAGCTGATCCTCCATTTCATTTCATCATCTCACTCATATCTTCAGAAGTCAATAAGCCTACACATACTATATATTTTGCCTCTGCAGTTCCTACAGACATTCCTCTTGTGATGGCAAGCAGACTCCACAGAGCTTTTGTACTTGCTCTCAGATGACAAAGTATGTTTCAGCATAAACACTACCCAAAACCTTTTCTGAATCAGACTTGCCCATCTATCCCTGAAGCATTAAGAAGATATTTAAACATATTTCCTTGATACCATTTGGCTCACTGCAGATTTTTGCTGTTTTTTAAGCACACTATTGACTGCATTAAATAACCTCATAATCACATTTAAAGGCTTAGTGATACAGTGCCACCAATATACTAAAATATATGATAAATGCAGTCAGCATTTTCCATACCATATGCTTGTAAATGTTATTCTGCAGGGAACCAATTAAAACTATAGAAAATTTGGAACACAGACATATGGAACAAAACAAAGCAACTTATCTTGTCACCACGGTGCTTGCTCAGTACATCGATTAGGGAATGGTGATATTATAGGACAAACAAATGTCACTTTAATTAAAGTATGCTGAAAGGCAATATACAATAGCAATCTAAAACATTAGTTTTTGCTGTGCTGATGTTAGTTTTCCTTCTAATTAGATAAAGCAGGTAAAATACACCCCTGAAACCACCCCCACACCCCTCCCCCAAATACTCCTATTTGAAGTAATACAACACTAGTCCTAATTCCATTTAAAAAACTCCTCTTTTAATATTCAATGAGAAAAAGGTAGGAAACTGAAATAGAATGTTTGGGTTTCAGGAAAAGCATTTCAAATACTGCTGAGGATATATGATTTTTCAGGGAAAAAAAATATGTTTAAGCAAGGACTTATAAGTTTTTCTATGAAAATTTTGTGCATCAGGGAAAACAGTGAATCTAATCCTTGTAATTGCCTATCACAACTGACAATGCAAAAATAATAAAGAACTGGAAGAAATAACAATCACTTTAAAGCAAAAAGTTATCGGTAGGAAGAATAACGATTACTTCATTCCCAAGGCAAGCTGGGGAAGACCTATCTCGAGGAAATATGCTCAAACTTGCATTTCCCATTCCTTCTTTCACTTCGGAGTTCAGCACTGCGTAGATAAAGTCCCACAAGGCACCACAGTGCTCATAAGAAAGATTACAAAAAAGATTAAGAACCTTGAGGTCACGTATTCTGGGTAAGACTCCCATCTTACTACTCTTGTATTGTGCCAATGACACCTTGAACTGACATACATATGATGATACTGTAAACAGTATTTATGATGAAGACTACTATTTTTTCCTCTGAAACACACCTCCATTTCACAGTACTTTGTCTGACATAGAACATATGCATAACTGAGCCATGTTTTTAATTTAATGCACTAGAACAAGTGGTAGAGAGGGGAATAAAAAGGAATTAAGTTAATACTGCAGGCATCAAGTAATGTTCCAGCACAGCCAAGATCTGCCAAGAGCCACAATAAAATAAACACACCTTCCTCATACAGCATAATTGTCACTAACTACAAAAAAAAACCCACTTTGAATGGAAGGAAAACTGCAGTAATGGTTAATAGGATATTGATTGCACAAACTCTTATCTATCATAGTAGTTCAACTTCATCTCCCAAGAGATATGTTACAGAGAGCTGAACCATAGAATCAGAGAGTAGAATTAGAAATTATCTTTATGGTAAGCATATCAACTCCTTTAAAAGTACGGAAAAATCTTAGAAAAAATAATTTAAAGTGTACAAAGTAAACTAAAGTACTCTTTGTACCATAAAGCTATAAAACTTTTTTTAAGGGTATCACATTATTTCAGTTAATAAAAGTTAATAATGAACAGAATATAAGAACTACAAACATAACTAGAAGGTTTTTTTTAATTTAAGATTTGGCTCAGTTTCATTAATTTGCATTAAGGTTTTCATGATGTATTATTTAAAATTTATTAAGCAGAAGGAAACAGGAGATATAAATTGACAAATTCATATATGAGGAGACATTAATGACTGATTAAGACATCGTTCTCAATAATTTTTGCTGAATCCTCTAACTTAACACCAAAACGGGTAATTCATCATCCCTGGCAAATCTGCTGCCCTAGCTAATTCAAAAGACATTAAATATTTTAAAAAATATATGATTACAACGAATAAAGTAAATTACATTAATATCTCAACTTTCACCTTTCAATATCCCCTAGTTTTGCACTAGGACACCATCATGTATTTTTAATCTATAAAAATCACTGATATCTGTGCCCTCCCTAACTGAGGGACTTGCTAGATCTTCTTCCAACAGTCAAGGTTTTGGTTTCCAATCAAAGAGGACACTGTCAGGAAAAGAAATCTCCATGGATTTCTATGCCTACTGTAGTTAAGAACAAATGATCCAAAGGTAAGGAGAGGCATGCAAGCTAGCAAAGAACAATCTTCTTCTCAGGCTTGGCTTACTTTCAGTAAACCAGAGAGCTCAAAATTGCTGAAACTCTGACTCCAAATGTAAAAAAATCTAAGGTACAACATCCTTCCTAGGTCTTAAGCCTCTGGAAGTGGGGGTAAAAAAACCTTCAACCAACTAACAAACAAACAAAAACCACACAAAATACCTAAACAAACAAGCAAAATCAAAAAAAAAAAAAAAAAAACCAAAAACATATCCACAAACAAGAACCAAAAGAAAACAAAAACTCACACAAAAAAACCCACAAAGAAAACCAAAACCCCTCTGTCCATAAAAGGGACATATACAAGCCAAAATACCTATGCACATGGCTTCTCAGAGCATCCAGGCCTAGATTTTCCTACTGGTAAACTCTGGGGACACTGGTAGAGCACCTAAAGTTGTAACCTCACCTCAGTGACTAGCAAAACAACTTACTCCAACTCACGGACACGCATTCTGTGCCAATAAGACAATTCCTGTATTTCCAGTCATAAAAATACTACAACATGTGAACAAAATTTCTCTGTATCCTCAATGTGTTCAAGATGTTAAAGGGATTCACTGCCCTTGGAGATACTGACAAGTGTCCAGATAAACCCTTGTCAGAACAGGAGCAGTGGTAACACGAGAAACTGGTGATGATTTCACGGCTTTGCAGTGTAAGGTCACTCTCTGCTCCCAGTCCAGTATTTTTTTAGCTTATTATTTCTGCTTAGTTAACTGCATACATCTCAGCATAGTAGAGGATGATTACACAGTATTTTGTGTAATGTAAGTATTTTTCATTGAAAGAACAAATGGAATAACTACATGTAGCTTCCTTTCCCTTATATGGGAAGCATATACAGGCCTTGTACTGTTGTTGAAAGGGTATCTGTTCAGCATTAATGGAATCAGGAAAGTCTGTAAAAAATAAACAAAGCATAATTCTTTCCTTTCTTTCACCAGCTAAGGAGAACAATAATTTTTCTTAGCATCAGTCAAAGAGGATAAGGTACAATGGCAATACGATTACATTCAGTCATATTTGAACATTTAATCCCTAGCTGTGGGCAGAGTTCATATATAAAAACACCAACATATATATTGCCACTTCTGAATAAAAAAGCATGTCATATGATTAAAAAAAACTTAAAAGATATTTGAGGTACTCTACTACAAGATTACAAGATATTAGTAAGCTTTTTAAATTTATAGAAACCCACAGAGGGTCTGTGATTTGAGTAATCTATTACACACAGCAATATACGAGAAGCAAATATTGAGAATGAGGTCTACTTATAAAAATAGACTGCTATGCCTGTCTGAGGAGATCCACACTCACTGAAACTACGTGAATTTTACATTCCTGTGATTTAAAGGCCAGCCTTACAAATACATTGTTATGACGTCCATTAATTTGGGGAACTAGGATGTTAACAATTAGCACCAGAATAAAAAGTTTAAACTTTATTTCTTTTTTCCTTCAAACCAGCCTGTACGATATACCAATATCAACATATATACATGTTTTAATAAAAGCATGACTTAAATTACCTGTTTTGTTATGAAAGGTATACTATGAAGCATTTGGGCTGTGTGATATGCTTAACACAACATTAGCAAAAAAATGCAATTCTTACTCTGCTGACAATTAGTCTGTGAAGTCAATGGGATACAAAGCAATAGTGGTACTTAGCAATAAGATGAAACTCCAATGCCATTTAAAAATGCACAACACAAGGCAAGTTCATAATACAGTTAAATGAAACCTACACCTAACTGCTCCTCATAAGGGAATTCTCTTTTCAGCGCTTAAAATGCTGATTTTTAATGCTTCAGCATAGAAACGACATTCAGAGAATGCAGTAGAAAGTATTTAAATTACAAGAATTTTTAATAAATATATAACCTCAGAAATTTTAATAAATATATAACCTCAGAAAAAAACTGCCATCAGTTTTGGATACGTTGGAATACTTTGCAAACAGTAGACACAGAAGCACAGAAGACAGTACCACCTCTATCTAAGTAACTCCTTCATCCATCCTGGCTAACTGATACTAAGAGAATGATCAGTACCCAAAAATTAAACCAGCAGAGTCTCCGTATAAACATTCTGAAATGCAAGAAGGAAAAGGGGAGAAAAGAAAACAGGAAAAAGTATTAGGTGCTGCATGACAGACCACCCTGTCAAAAACAGAAGTCATGTTGTAGCTCAGCATGGTCTTCTTCAGAAACAACAGAAAAAACTTTTCTTCCCACAGATCATTCAGCAGGGGAAGCAATAAGCACCAAAGCCGAGAGAAAGGGGAAAACTCATCTCTCTGTGACTGGAAACACCCTATTTTCAACTGATATTTGATTCCCTTGATTTACATCGTTCTCTGGCCCCCCAGTACAACTATCTAATTTACACAGGTGTTTGTGTAAGAGATAAAAAGGAAAAAGACCTAGCTACTAAAGCTCAGTGGGTTTGAGCTATTTTAAACTTTATCTATGTTGATTTATATTAATTAAATGCCCTCAGAAACATTTGCAATTATGTAAAGTTGGAACACTCTCAAACAAGAGTAACCAAAAACTGCAGACAAAGAATGTAAGCGTAGTGAAAATAAGTTTCCCTGATTCATGATACGTTTGAAAGTTTATTTAGGCTTTTGACAGAATCATAAATTAAATATGACAATTCTCCATTCAATAAATTTTAGCATTCTACTTTCACTTTTGTCTTTTTCGGGATTTTGATTTATTAATTGCTATGGAGTATTTTTTGGGTGGCAGGAAAGATGTACAGGGATATTTTTGTGGGAGTTTTTCACTTCCACTTTGGTTGGAAGTCTCTTTGGTTGGTTGTTTTTTGTTTGGTTGGGGGGAGGAGGTTTGTGTGTGTGTATATTCAGTCCCTTGCCTAGACCCTGTCTTACTCAGCAATCATGTCAAATAAGGTTCTATAATTTCCAGCCATCTATTCATAACTTCAATGTGTCACACCATATTCTTGTTCAAAACAGTAATCAGTGCTAGCAAACAGGAGAGAATGGAGCTTGCAAGTACCCAAGCATTTCTGTAAAGATGCAGCAAGTACAAGAAAACTCCCTTGCCCTGTCTGTCTGTTACCTATTTCTACAGACTTCTACTTATTTTTATTACGGAAGTGGTTTCTAACTCTCAGTGCAAACAAACCGGACACTAAACTAGATGACTAACAGCATCACCCAGACTCTCCTTGAATTCTGAGTGTTCTGCTACGAACACTTCCATGAAACCTGTTCTAGTGACTGACCACCCTCTCTTTAAGCAAAGAACCTTTCCAATGTCCAGTCTGAACATCCCCCGGCACAGGTTCACTCCATTTCCTTATGATCTACCACCGCTCACAAGGAGAGACCAGCAGCTGCCCCACCACCACCCCGACTCGACTCTTGTCTCAGCCTTCTCTTCCCTCAAGCCAAGCAAACCAAGTGAACTCAGATATTCCTTTGAAGTCTTGCCCTTGAGGCCCTCAAATTTTTCCTTCAAATCAAAGTGAAAACAGAGCATTAACAGTACTTTATTTCTTTAACAGTGTTTGTCTGAAAATCAAAAGCTATAGCATGCCACATGGGCATAAGGAAAGCCTAGTTTCCTCCTTCCTTAGAGGTGCAAATTTACCGAAGAGGTCAGTGCTTCTAATATGTATGAAAGATTCCAACTTGACCAGTCTTATTCAGTAAGGTCTCTACTTCCATCACCTCAGGAATTTTCCTGCCTATCTCAACAATGTCTAGAAACAGACTCCCTAGGGTTTGTGCTTCTTTCTGTGTGTCCAAGTGACAGAGAATGTGAGTGTACAAGTGACCTACATGAAAGTGGTAATTTAATAGTGTGGACTAAGTGAAAACTGCTAAGGTTGATGATGAGATGCCAGGTTGGACAACTACACTCAGTGTTTGCAGCCCCTTTCCATCTTCTTCAGTCTCACCTTCTTCAGCTATCATATATAGTCTCTTCCTAAAGAATCTATGTAGTCACTTAGGAAACATTAAAATCCAAACCCATTCTCACAATGTGATAGATGCCAATATTCCAATCTGGCCACTGATTGGTTTGACCACAACTTCCCAAAAAACTCACTTCCTTGTCAAACCACGACAATCTGTAACTGAGATTTTCATGCATCTGAGACAGATGCTTACAATGCCTGGAATTCAATCACCCTCTGAGTTTTTAAACTGGACAGAACACATCAGATTACTACTCCAGCTGTAGCTTCTCATATTTTACTGTGGCTCAAACAATTATATGAAATATAGATGTATGACCACTTCTGATTTATGGAAGCAGAGAGCAGATTCTGCTCCTACAGACTGCTGTTAAGTCAGTGTAAGTAATTATGATCTGGTTAGAAAAAGAGCAGCTAAAAGGGCAGCTAATTAGGTTGCTTTTGCCACAACATCATCAAGTAGCATGGATTTGGGGTCTGAAAATTTGAAATATGCGAAGACTTAAACAAATTCTAACTAGTTTAAAAGGTAATGAAGCACTCAGTAACAGTGGAGTATACATGCAAACAAGCAGAACTAGAACTATGCAGAATGTCATTTCACATCTTATTTAGCATCTTTGCTTATTTTTCAGTGCAGCAAAATGCAGAAGCAGATAAAATGATCTTTTTTAGCAAAAGACAGCATGTTGTAAGGTAGAACTGAAAGTGGAAGTTCACAATCACATCCCAAAAGGTTAATTTATCCTAAAACATAAGATGTATGACAGAATGCATGTGTAGCTCATTTGTTGGCACAGAAGGAAAAGAGAAACTACACTATCAACAGCACTGATGAAGACCCACAAAGTACTTACACTGCAGTGTTCTGAAATTGCTGAAATTTACTGAGAGCCTATACTAATTTCACACACACTGTAAACTCCTCTACTCTTAAAAGCAACATGGCAGTATCATAGCTCTGCTACTAGTAAGGAGAATGAGCAGAAAGAAAAAAAACAGGAGAAAGGAAAAATAAAACTAAAATTCAAGTAAATGTCTCATTACTTCAGCCTCTTTGGAAACTACAAAGTTGAGGAGAAAAGGACACAAGAAGGTAAGTTCACCTGCTTATTGCCGTCAACATTAAAAGAAAGCATGTTTATATTTAGTGTTCTATTTTCACATACCGAGGTCACTCTTCAGTTTTACCCAGTATAAATGTAAACAAGATCTCAGCATTTTTAGTCAAGCAGAATTCATAGTCTTCACACTTACCTAAATTTAAACAAAAATATTTATTTAGATCAGTACATTTTCTTTATCAGTACATTTTCTTTATCAACTGTAACTTTTGTTTTACTTAGAATATGTAAACAGATGATCTTTTCAGGCCATGAGATTATAACTGGTTCAATTATCATATGGGGCAGGGAGGGAAGTTGATGGCTGCTTAGGTTGGTTTTTCCAATGAAGGCTCAACACCTTGACATTAAGACAGGCTCGTACCTACCACAACTATTGCACAAACTTTGCAAAACAGATCAAGCAAAATACCTCTGTCCCAGCCTCAGAAACTCCTCTTCCACTGCACAAAAGGTGACAGTTAAAAACTGTGCAATGATCTTTAAGATGTTAACAAATAGCTAACATTAGATTATTTCATTCATTTTCACATGTGATTTAAACAGGATATAAGCAAGTGTCTCTGGAAATCAAGGACTAGAATTCCAGTCTACACCACTCCCTTATCCCTGGTATGAAGGCTTTAGTGCATAGTTATACCATTTCAATCAATAAAACCTTTTTATTCTTGTCCTAGGACTGTCAGTGCTGAAGTTCTAGTGTGCATCAAATTTTCAAGGAGAGGAAGACATCCTCACAGTAGCATGGAACTGCCTTTATGTAAGTTTATGCAGTTTGCCTTTCAGAATATGCAGAAAGCAAAGAATCATATAAAACCACCTCATACCTCTTCCTTTCATACATAAAACAAATTTTTATGTAAAAAGTAGCCAAGTCATGAAATTTTAAAGCTGTTTGCAGCAACTGCACAGTTTACCTGTCATGAGCCTCTACAGTCCCATCCTGCCACAGAGACAAATGCACAGATTTCCTTTAGGGTGGTAGAGAAGTAGCACATCATCTCTTTACCACAGACAATTAATGCCCTTGTGATACCATCCGGCCTCCAAACCCCTCACAGACTGAGTAATTAATTTTGAATTTTTAGAAAATCTGTAATTCAGGTAAACTTGAATTACAGTATTTTTGCTAGTCAAAAAATTACCACACATCCTATTTCAGCTAAATCAAGAGAAAGCACAGTCAAGTCCATTTTTGCAAAAAGGGAAAATTTTGTTTGTTTTCTGAACTTTACAATTATTTCAATTGAATGGGTTATTACCATTTTTATGCTAAAATTCCAAAAATCAAAGAAGCACAGAACCAAATCCAAAACCAGAAAGAGAATGGAAGTGAAATGGGGGTTTAAAACGTATCTGGTCTTTTAACTTTATAAGACTATTTACTTCAAACACATAAAAAAAAAAAAAGCAGGAACCCTGCAGATTAACCTTTCCCAGATTTCATATAGTCCTAAACACCCTCTTACAGACACAATACTCAAGATATCACAAAAAGCCATTTGTTCCTCTAAGTAATGTGACTGCTAAGGATAAAGTCTCAAACAGATTTATCTGTAAGAAAACTAAGTAGACATATATGAAACTTACGTGGTCTGCATACAGGCATTGCCAAACATAGTCGCTTATTTTTCCAGCAGGTTAAACCATCACGGAACTCCATCTGACTCAGCTGTAACATAGCCAGGCCTGCAATGACTTTGACTGAATACTGAAACCTTTTTTAAGTCAAAGAAAGGCTGCTTAGTCAACTGGTTATTTGCCAACTGTCTATATTTAGGACTGTCCCTGCAAGTGTTCAAAAGCTTACCATTTATCACTGCTTCAGAAAAAAGACAAATATATTCCAAGCAGAATTCCAGAGGAACACTGCTTCTCATCAAAGGGAAGTTTTCCTCTTTCTACCCATCCCACTGACTCCAGATCAGCATACAAGGTTCACCAAGCAGAATATGTCTGTCTCTGTAGCCTTCCAGATTCTAAGATATATTCACATATATCCAGGATTTATAAAGAGTATGGTAGCAGCTGAAAAAACAATTCAGAGTTCTCTTCTTCCCTACCAACTTTTCTTTGATTAGGATTTTGTAATCACTGCTGTACAAGTGCAAGGAAGTATTTATTGAGAAAGATAATTTTTATGCTGTGTAGCACAATGTAGTACAATGAGATTAACCATTAGGGAAAAGGTGGCTACAGCATGATGGTGTCTCACAGGCAAGGGCTGGTTTAGCAGGTAACTCGGTTAGTTAGCATCAGGGGCTGCACACAGCACCACTTCCACACACAAGACTAAATGGAAAACACACAAAACTAAATGGAAAACCAAAACTGTGCCAATTACAAACAGACATGAACACAGTTATTGCAATCAAAATACAGCAAGATCAAAATTTCCAAAGTAGTACAAAACAGGTACACTGCAAAATCAAACTGTGCTCTAGACAGAATTTGTTATAAGGAGGCTTAAGATTAATAAATTACAGCTAGAAGGAAATGTACAGAAGCAGGTTATGACTGTGCAAGATGGAACTGCACCAGTGCATTAGGTCTATTAGGCCTATTACACATTATTCAGTTACGGTCAAATGATTAAGTAAACAAGGAAGGAGAACTATCTGACGTCCTCCAGATATCGTAATTTTCTGAAATCTTCCTAGTCTTTTCACTGTCCATCCTCTGTCCTTACTGTGCCACCATGTTTCCAAACCTCAGGAACTTTCTG
Organism: Urocynchramus pylzowi; assembly: GCA_013397555.1. Taxonomy (NCBI): domain Eukaryota; kingdom Metazoa; phylum Chordata; class Aves; order Passeriformes; family Fringillidae; genus Urocynchramus; species Urocynchramus pylzowi. Next base: position 51,415 of record VZRH01002614.1, read on the forward strand.
GTTTTTTCTAACTCCTACACAAAAACTACCATTTGCTAAAATGCTAACTAATAGGTCAGGAAACATAAAACCAACTATTACCACCATACTACTACTTTGGATTTATCTGCTCAATCTACTATGTCCAACAGACTCTTAAGACAGGAACTGAACCAATCTTTTAATTAAGTATTTGCATGTAATCTAGCACAGCAGAATCATGGCCACACTTTAATAGTTGTGTGTTACCCTAGTAAATACCCTACTACACTGCACTGAAATTTTGCACTGAAATTTTGGAATTTATTCATGTGTGAAACAAAATATAAAGCATGTCAGCTACACGTGCAGGTAATTCAACACCCTAAAAGTTAACCAGGACAGAATTTGACCTAATCACTACCAATATGGTGTTATTCACTTATCACTGCACCAGAGACTGAAGAAAAGCAAGCTTTGTAGGTAATTGTTTAAAAATGCCATTTCTATCATCCCAAACCAAGAAAATCCATAGGGGAAAAGCATTGAGAATTCTCAATTTCTGCCACATGTTTGTAGTCTATCTGATTTTAGTGGAACTGTAAAAGGCTATTAAATTATCCAATATATTTTCCTTACAATTACATGTTGCTTTTTAAAGCAGTTTTACATATGTTCATCCAATTCAGGTTTTATTTTGATTTGCTTATATGCAGAGGCATTCTCTCACTCGTCTGGGAAACTGTCTTCCTTGCTAATATACCAAATTTTCTGGAAATATTCTCTTTATTAAGCTTCTGCTGACTGTTTTGCAATTACATATTTATACCTATGTACCTGAATGAATGATTCCTTCCTTTATTTGCATTGCTTCTAGCAACCTCATAGATCCAGACTGCTCTCATGTCTCAGTGCAGCAGTAATTTAATCAAATTTTATGTTTAGTTCATTTTTTTCTTGGACGTCAATTCTTTAAATAATTTCCTTATGACTCCCTGAAATCTTTTCCAGTTAAGAAATATTTCTGATTATGTGGTACCCATAAAAGAAGGGAGTATTCCACTTGAAACTAGCATGAAGCATGATAACAAAAACCAGCCCTTCACAATTACTGTAACTGCTTATAACTTTGCTTTGTTTAAAAATTCACCTCAGAATTATGTTGGTGCAATGTTTAGTCTTTTTTTCCTTATTACTAATAAGGAAACTCCTTATTACTAATAAGGAATGACTCCATAGCTGCTGTTGCATGATTCCTTCTGACAGATTTAAGTAATAAAAGGTTAATCAGCCATAATATTCTGCAACCATTTTAGGTGAATGCACAGCTTCTATATCTGAGTTATCCAGCTGGAGTCAATATCATTACTCATACTCTTTAATTCTTACACAGCATAAGTGCCTTGCTAAGTGGAGTCAAGTCCCTTGTGTGCTGCTGGATGAATGCAAAGAAGACATATGAGAGGGTAAGACTTGATTCCTTGTCTAAATGTTTAAAAGCTTTTTTACTCCTCAGCTTGGAGACGTTCAACAGTTTCTGGGAAAATAACTTCTGCTTCACTTCTGTAGTGTCTCTCACTTCCTGTAAAGCCAAAACTATTCCAACTAAATCAAATATTATTTCCAAAGTAACCACTGCCTATCATTGATAAAAACCTCCAGACAGGAAAATAAGAGGCACTATGAATAAGCATGTAAGTGACTCAGCTTGTTTTTAAACTGCGGTCACATAAATCTGCTCAAGTCATGCCATCATCACTAACTGTTCTTTGAACTTCTGTACCTCAGAAACAAGCACAACATTCATTTTTCATACCTATCAAAGCAGTGCCTTAAAAGCCTTTTTTACTATTCTCAAGGGCATCTCCCTGGTCAAGAGTCTGGCCCTCAGTTTGGAAAATGTCCAGTCACACAGTCCAGTATTTATTTGGGTACACCTGTCTGGGGTCATAATACCCCATTTTTCAGTGTGTACCCTGCCAGGTGTAACATTGGCCTAGCATTCTGGGCTCTTTTCTTGTATCAGCAAGGGATTAAAAGAACATCAATTTTTTTAACAGGTTTTTTTTTTTTCCAAATACTGTTAACTGCTGAAGATGACATGGCATTTAGAAAGATTATTTCCCCAGCTAATTTGCTATTCACTGCAGGAGGAGGACAATCTTTCAATTACTAGTTTGAAGTGCTTTGCTGCAGTATGTGGTTATCTCAGTATCATCAGCACATCAAGCCTTTCTGGGGCTCATTCTGTTCTCTGACTTCCCTGAAGCCAGCATACAAAGCATTAGGTTCTCCATTAGGCACAGACCTAAAGCCAGGGAAAAAGCACTCTCTGGCAGTCCCTGCTTCAGCATCTCCCAGAGGCAATTCTGTACAATTGTTTTTAAAATTCTTACAGCTTCTTTTTTGACAGATTCCCTTGATTTAGCTTCTCACGGTCATTCCACTTCACTGTAACAGTCTGAAGCATGTAAGATTACTTGAAAAATACCTAATTTAAGTACCTTTCTCAGTACATAGTATTCCAGGTCAGAGAATTACTGAGGAAGTACTTTCTGAATGTTTAGTTCTCTATTTAATTGACTTTAATATCTTGATAACTGCTCTGATAATCAGTCTGAAGCTACACAAATGAGACCATCAACTTTTGAATTGTTTTCTTGAATAAATTATACAAATTTTATACTGACTGATTAGTAACTCTTCTCCAGCTGGATGGTGTGCCTGTACCTGAAAGAGTCTAATCCCAAAAGATTAATAACATAATACAGTGGGGAAAAGACAGTGTTTGTAAAGCATGACATTTTTTGTACAAAATTGTATAAAGTTAAGTAAAGTTCTTAAATAACTCAATAAGCATGCAGAGAAGGACAAGCAAGTATTGTATTTAGATATTCCAAAATATTACTGAAAAATTTCCTACAGGCCAATAAAGAAACAAAATCACCCAAGAAAAAAGAGGTGTCATCCTTTCATGACATACTACAGAATTAAAAGTTCAGGGAAAAAAGGACAAGAACAAATAGTCAGGTTTTCAGTGAAGAATAACCATGAAGGATTCTCCAAAAGAATATGTGCTATGTGCTGCTTCTCACATCCATAAATAAATAATATTACTTCTAGTAGGAAAGGCAGGCAAATAATGAGGTATGAAAAGCTGTAGACAATACCAGATTATTTAGGAGAGTCAAATCTGTAACTGGCTACGAGAATTGCAGAAAGGACTCATGACACTGAGGGACTGGGGAATAAAACAGTAAATGGAATTGAGGGTCAAGAAGTGCAGACTAGGGAAAATGTGAGAAAACAACCCTTCTTCATTTTTAACTGTACTGAGGTGCTATGCACTGTCAGATGTCTTTAAAAAGGGCATTATTAAGCAGCAAAAACATCCTGCATTCACGTTACACGACACTCTGAAAGCATCAGAAAAATGCCTTCTGACAGTAAAACAGATTAGGTAGGATAGCAAGAACCCTTAAAAAAACAGGGGGAAAAAGAGAAGACAATTGTACTACTGTCAGTCTTTTATACTGCTGGCTTATACCTGACAGGCGGTTCTGGGCTCCCCAGCTTTCAAATGGGTAAATAAAATCTTCAGAGAAAGGGCACAAGGATGAGCACAGTGATAGACTTTTGCCCATGTATGAAGAGTAAATAGAAAACTTTAGCTTAAAAATGTCTGAAAGAAGACAAGGAGGATATGGTACTACTTAATTAAAGGCCAGAGAGAAAGTGAAATAAAAATATTCATTCAGGTAGAAGCATCATAGAACACACATTGAAATTGTCAGGCAATTTAAAGCAAACAAAGAGGGATATTGTCACTGTCAAACAAAGCACACGATAAGACTGTAAAACTCACTGTCTCAGGGATTTTGTTGAAGCCAAAGCATAAAAAAACCACCAAGCACATGACATAGCCAAACGTATGGAAGATGGTTCTAGATGTGGCTAACATGTTAGTTCAGCTACACATTTTGATCTAAGCTCTCAGCACCTGATCAGCCTGTGTATTCTACTGTTTATAATCTCCCACTAGACAAGATAGAATGGTTCAGGAGGATCTTTGATCTATCTAGTCTCACCTATTCTCGCTTTATTACCAGACTTACAAAAAAATGGAAAAAAACCTACAGAAATGAACTACAAATGTGAAAAAATGTCAGTATGGCATTTCTTATATCCTGTCATGTATTGCCTTGAAAAATGTTGCCTCCTTGGTTTTACATAGAGTATACACAACAACTTCAAAGATTGGTACTGAAAATTACTGAGGGTGTTTTACAAGCTACAAAAGCAAAATCCATTGTTTCTTAAGAAGGAATAGTCTAGTTGAGGCTTTATTATTAATAGATAATACACAGAGAATTTTCCTCTGTGTATTGATGAAGGTACACAATACAAAGACTTAGAAAACAAAAAACAAGCATGCCCTTTGTGCAGCACAGTCCGAGGCCGTAATTTCCGCTGTGCGGATAAATAGCCTTGATTAATGTTGTGGCTGGATCCAGATCCAAATGAATGACAAAGCACTTCCTGTAATAGGTTCCCCTGAACGGTCTGGAGCAACTGTTCTTCTGGAGAAAATTTTCCTTTACTCATGCTGAGTAGCAACCACACAGTCAGTGAACTGTAATCTGTTAAACCTAACAAGAATACCTATGGTGTGAAATGCCAGCACTGTGACATTGGCATCACCAGGCCTCTCAGATACAACTGTAGGCCTTTGAGCATCTTCCACAGATATGGCTGCAGCAGCACAACACACAGCAGCTCCTTCCTCCTTAGTCATTCACCCATTACCCTGCACAGCTTTATCTTACATCAGTGTCAAAACAAAGACTGCACATTGCTTGACCTCAACTCAGCCTATGACTACCAGCTGAGAACGATTCCCCACAAAAGGCCTGACCAAGCTGAAAGGAAAAACACCATCTCATGGCAGAATGCAAATCTTAGGTTACCCTTTTTAGGCCACAGTAAACTGGCAAATTGAAGACAACCTATAAGATTTATGGATCTGTTCTGAACTGAACACACTGGTCCTCAGATGCTTCATCCCCAGCCATGCTCAGCTGACATGCCCATACACAGAAACTTCAGTCAGAAAGACACTCTCCCACCACAATACCACTCCTGCAGAGGAGCCCTCCTCCAAAACATGTCTTTTCCTCCCGCGCTTCAGAAGGTACAAAGAGAATTCTGCATTTCTTTTGAAAACACACATTACAGGAATATAAAGGTGCTCCTGTGGTATGTTCAGTTGCTGTGCTCCTCCCTTGATCTAAATGAAAGAAATAATTTTGTCTATTTTCCATGGGCCTCTTTCAATTCTGGTTTTCTAGACAACTCCTTTCTGATCATCAGAAGCTATTCAGAAAGATTAGTGCAATATTTGCTTTTGGAGACAAACAAATTGCTTGCCACTTAATGGGAAGCATTATCGCTGTACAATTAATGTCTACCAAATAAGACTACCTATGATGTTCTTGAGCAGAAAGTTTGTCAAAACCACCACCATCTCCATCTCAAATTTTGTAATACATGAAATGCTAATGTGAAAAATGTATTAAGAAATTGTAACTGCACTGTGCAATATCTTTTAAGAGGGCTACCAAAGTTACAACTGCTTATATAAAAACATAAGGGAAATATTTTTAAAACTCAAATAAATACGTTCTAAAACAACTTCTGTTGGCATGCAACCAGAATTACACACTTCATGTTTATTTACCCTTAGTATCTGCCAACACAGTTAAGTACTAAGGAAGCCACCAAGGGATTAATTTTCTCATCTCTTTCTCCACTCCTCTAAAAAAATTACTTGATTCTCGGATTTCCAACAATGCATGCCAAGAAGGGATAGTATAACAAATTATCTTTTACAAATCATTTTAGAACCAGAACCACATCTGTCAAAGAAAGAGCATCTTGGGTTATGACTGCTTCCTCTCCAGAGATTCTTAACAGATCTATGAAACTGAGAAAGCCCTACAAGTACCAAATACCCAAACACACAGGATAGAACAAGCAGTCATGGGATAAACCCAGTTCTACTCCTATAACTGAACACATTTCTTAGAGCTGGATAGCTAGTGGGCATGCAGGCTACACATGAAAGGTAAGAACTCAGTAAAACCGAGTTTTGCAGAGAAAATCATAATGGAAAACGAGTTGGGCTAAGACCATCCCAGTCTTGAAAACACCCTACTTTTGCAGTCCACATAAGGGGGAAAAGAGCACACACTGTCTGGGGTAGATTAACAGTCACTGTAAACAAAATAAATACTCAGCAGTTTCAGCACAGCCCTACCAAGAAGCCATTTGAGAACAGGATCTATATACCTCTGTGATTCCTAACACGGTATTAATGGCCGATGACAACTGAGACACAATTATGATGCTGAACCTTGGTAATCTTTGCATATTGCCCAGTTATTTAATATCTTGCTTACCCAAACTTATCTCCCACTGCTAGTGCCGTTTAGACCACAGAAATAATACTTCTTCAGCGACTTCGCGTATTATTCCCCTCCCTTCAACTATGCAACTTGATGCATCTGGAAGTCCCAAGAAATGTGCAAATAATCCCCAAACGGCATGCTGACACCTCCCACAACGCCTGTCAGATACGGGCTCGCAGGTTCGTAAAGCACAGCATTATTCAGCAGTAATTAGAGGGCAGCAAGGTGTGAGAAGGGACCCCGAAAACACGCCGCAGCCCCAGCCGCTGAGAAGGTCACCAGCCCCATCCTCTGCCCGCCGCCCGCCGGGGAGGACCACAACACTGCCCCGAGAAGTTCCGGAGAGCACCCGCGGGCGCCGCACCCGGGGCTGGGAGGAGAGGCCGATGGCTGCAGTCACCCGCAAGTCGAGCGAAGTCCCGCGCCCGCTGCCCCGCGCCGTGACTCACCAGCCGGGACTGGGCGCGCTGCAGGAACTCCTCCATGGCTGCGGCCGGGCGCAGGGCAGGGCAGGAGCGCGGCCGGGCGGCGCGGCCGAGCTGCCCGCTCGCCGCTGTCCCCTCAGCGCCCCGGCTG
>VZRH01002614.1:58732-84041 GCA_013397555.1 Urocynchramus pylzowi
GTGTGTGTGTGTGTGCCCGCACCGGGACCCGGTGTGTGTGTGTGTGCCTGCGCCGGGACCCGGTGTGTGTGTGTGTGTGTGCCCGCACCGGGACCCGGTGTGTGTGTGTGTGTGTGTGTGCCCGCACCGGGACCCGGTGTGTGTGTGTGTGCCCGCACCGGGACCCGGTGTGTGTGTGTGTGTGTGTGTGCCCGCACCGGGACCCGGTGTGTGTGTGTGTGTTCGCACCGGGACCCGGTGTGTGTGTGTGCCTGCGCGGTACCGGGCGCCAGGCCCCGGGAAGCGGCGGCTTGCTCTCTGACAAGAATTCCTGACCCAAGGGCAGGGCGCGCCGAGACCCGCCCGACGCAGGGGCTCCGAGCAACAGGCGGCGGCCGGTGGCTGTTGGGCGGCGGTGTCTCGGTTCCCACTTCACGTTTAGCAAGACTCACCGGTGGAAGGCTGAGGGCATTGGGGTCAGAGGCAGTGACCGTTTCGGGGTCGCCTTCCCATGGTGGCAAAGGTCTGGAGCGAACCAAGCAATGGGTTCAAATTGCAGGAGAGCAGGTTAGATGAGATGTTGGGAAAAACCCCTTCTGGCGGTTGTGAGGCGCTGCCCAGGGAAGTTGCGGATGAACGATCACTGGAGGGGTTCAAGACCAGTTTGGATGGAGCTCTGCAGAACCTGGTTTAGTGGAAGGTGTCCCTGTCTACTGCAGGGGAGTGGGAACTAGATGTCCATTAAGGTCCCTTCCAACTCAAAACATTCTATGATTCTATGTGTTTCACAGTCAAGCCTCAGTAAACCCTGCCCTGTACCTCAAACCTAGGATCCTTTCTAAATACCGTGCCCACAGTCACATTTTATATATATGTTCAACTGAATAGCTCACAAAGGAGCCTTCTAGGCTAGAATCCGCTTTCTAGAGAAATAAAGAGAAATGTCAAAGAGCTGGAATCCAGTCCTATGGAAGTCAATGGGAGGTCATGCAATGAGTGTAGAGTAGACCAGAAAATAAACTGTAAGGTTTGCAATGTCTCCAGTGCTCTCACGCCACTAGTATTCACATATTAGTGTGGGGTATTTCCCCACTCTAAATAACTAAGCTGAATAGTGCAACTTTATTATTCTAGTCAAGTTGTGCCTCACTGAAGAGTGAGTGATGACTAATTGTTAATAAATTCAGTGGTATGAGATCTGGGATTTTTCTCTCTTGTGTATTTTTTTGCAGCTCATTGAAGATATTACTGTAAGAGCTAAAAGCTCTTGCTTCCTTATTAACAAACTTTTTCTTATAATTGTAATTTACTCTCATTTGATTTGTTAATTCTTCCATGATATCTTGCAGATCCTGTTACTGTGTTTCCTGCCATAATCAGTCTGCTCTGCCTAGTCATATGTTCCAATTGGAAATTGTTCTGGGGAACAGAGAAAATAAACCTTCATCTGTATCATAACCATCTAAAACTGGAAGGTTAATCTTCATTAAAATACTTGAGTGGACAAATTACATGAAGCAAAGTACTCTAAATGACAGTGTTCTACAGGAAAAAGATAATTCTGTTTCATTTACTGGAACATTTCTTCTTCTGATATGCATTTGTCTGTTTGCACATTAATTTGTTTGAGAACTCTATATGAAATTGGGTTTTCTGGTTTTTCTGTAGAAAAGTAGGTCTTCTGAAAGATTACAGGTTTTGCACAACATACTGTCATACTTGTAACTTGAAATTAAAGTATTACAATACAGAAATTGCTGTATAACTTAGGATGCAGAGATGAGCTTGACTAGGAATGTATTGCCAAGTATGAAAACAATATGCCCTGCACAAAAAAAAAGGAGTAAAGTATATCTCTCACTTCAGTAAAGTCTGCGAAATAAAATTAAAATATCCACCTACATGAGTAGGTACATGAGCTAAACTGAAGTTTGGGAAATTGATGCTTAAAAAGGATTTTTTTTGGTGCCTATGTATTAAAAAAATAATTTTTAAAAAGTGCCAGAACAGAAAACAGTTGAATAAAAAATCTGATTTTTTTTTTAAATTAAACAGGCAGGGAAGTTGTGTTCTTATGCCGCATACCAAAAAGCACACTCACTCTTATACACTGTAAATAAAAGGTGTTGACTAATTACTTCTTTGTACATCCACCTAATAGATCTGCATGTGTAAGTACATCTCTACATTGTGGTATCCAAGTGGTCCTTCACTGAATCTAGAAGAACTGAGCAGATACTTCGTGAACCCTATGGTGGATTTCCAGAGATGGCCTCAGTACAGCTGCACTGAAAACACAATGAAGTGCACCTGAGCTCCCTGAAAACATTAGCATTAGATAGCTTTTGAAACTGCTTTTGGAGTAACTTTTTTGCCTCCATAATAATTGTATGAGTTACATATTTAATAATTAATTATTCATATCCTGTTGTGCAAAACCTTGGACAGAGTATCAATCTCTGTATCTGTTTAATATTTAATAGAAATTCCTAAGCCTTATTCTCCTCTTTTCTACCCCACTTCTAGCCACTAATTTACTTCCACTTTACTGAAGGGTAAATTAGAGATGAATCATGACCCTTATTATTTGTTTATCCTTCTTCCTAAAGTAGCTAAAACCACTTCACAGTCATCTAGAGGCTCTTCCTAAGGTGTGTTCTTCATTTGATGTGTGTAACTTATCTTCTTCTTAAATCTGTGGGAGTCATGTATGTGTCCCGAAATGAGAATTTCCTCAATATAGAGCAAATTCATAGAATCAAATTATTGAAAAATAGACTTGCTGAGCAGTACTGGGGTTTGACTTGCTCCTAAGCACATTTGCAGTATGTCTTGTCACACTGAAGGGATTTAGACTGTGAATTGAGAGTTCTGCTTTGTATGTCTTTGTTGTTTTGAAAATGGAAATACAAATAATGTCTCTTCAGAGAGTATGGTTTGGAAGTGAACGCTTCTCTGTTCACTTGGCCAAGTTCATTTTTTAGTTTCAGCCATTTTTCAAGCATGTGTAAATATATGATTACTTTGCTAAGTCTTTTTATTGTGTCCTAAAAACCCCTGTAACTCTAGTAATGATCAACAATGTCTTACACTTCATGTTCTTCTAAAACTCCTCCCATTTTCACTGTGGTCATCCAGGGAAAGTAATTTTCATGATACACAAACTATCCTAGTAAAACCTTATATTCTCATACATACAATGTAGTACCAAATAATACAGACTTTTGTGATACTCCATAGTTTCTGTGGTTCATATCCACGTTATTTATTCTCCAGGCATACAGTTCAGATAGTTCTATTCTATATAAAGGAGAAGTAAAACCAGTGATTACACATCTCAGAACAACTAAGAGCTGAACTCAGTAACTCAGTTTAGCAGTTTTACAGTTTACCAAGGAAATAGAAGAGCTGTTGTGAGACAGCTATCCAGCAGTCTATCTAGCATTTCTATCAGAATGTTTTTGTATGATAAACACTTCAATAATGTATTAACAGTCATTTTCATGTTAAATAAGGCTGAGGTTCCCATTGCAAGACTTTTTATACTACATATACTAAGAATAAATAGTTCCTGCCCATGTAAGGAGAATGTAACATAATCGTTTTAGTAATAGCACAAAAGAAGTTCACAGCTCTCAGCTCTTGTAAGAGGATATTATTTAAAAGTTTGAAAGGAAAAAGTTGATTTCACAAATTACTGGAAGAATAAAGTTATGAAAGTTCTCCAGACAGCCACCCAAAGAAAGAAAAAAGAACAAAGCTGTGTGTAGCAGAGTAGGCTGACAGTCATTTGCATTGGCACTCAAGCAATTTTACTTTCAGTCTCTGCGATTTCCATGTACACCTATGAAAGCTACTGCTTTTTTTCTTGAAGAGTTTTACCAACAGGTCGTGTCCTTAGAATCACCAGTTATATAGTCTTTGAAATCAAGTGTCTTCACTTCCTGTGTTTAGTATTTCCACAGTTTTTCATGTTTCAGTTACCCTGGTCCCAGGATCATAGAACTGTTTCGTTTGGAAAAGATCCCTAACATCATCAAGTCCACCCATTAATCCAGCACCAGTGTGCACCACTAAACTGTGTCCCTAAATCCCACATCGACAGGTCTTTTCTCCAGATTAAACAACCCCAGCTCCCTCAGCCACTCCTCACATGGCTTGCACTCCAGACTCTTCCCCTTCTCTGGATGCTCTCCAGCCCCTCAGTGTCTGTCCTGTAGTGAGTGAAGGGCCCAACACTGGATACAGAAGTTGAGTTGAGACCTCATCCGAGTACAGGGGCGATCATTTGCTCCCTTTGCTAGTCCTGCTGGCCAGACTTTTGCTGATACAGGCCAGGATGTCATTGGTCTTCTTGGCTGGGTCATGTTCAGCTGCTGTCAATCTACAGCCTCTGGTCCTTTTCTGCTGGGCAGCTTTCCAGTCACTCTGCCCCCAGCCTGCACCTCTTGCAAGGTGTTCTGGGGACCCAAGGACAGGACCTGGCACTTTGCCTTTTTGAGCCTCATACCACTGACCTTGACCCATCGATCCAGTCTGCCCAGATCCCTCTGTAGAGCCTTCCTGCCCTCAGCAGATCACTCCCACTCCGCTTGGTGTCATCTGCAAACTGAATGAGGGGGCACTCAGTCAACCCCTCACCCAGATAATTGACAAAGATATTAAATGGAACTGGCCCCACTACCGAGCTCTGGGGAACACTGCTTGTGACTGGTTGCCAGTCACCCTGTAAAGACAAAAAGAAACCATTTCAAATATCATAAGACTCTTCTCCAAACATGAAGACTGTCCACCAACAATGCATAAAACCTCTATGCTGTGAATGCCTCCTATCTTTCTGTAGGGAAAGTGAGCATGAAAATGGAGGCAATGAACTCACAGCCCCGTTTGCACTTCTGGTTTGCCCAATGTAAAGCAAGTACTATTAAGAAACTTTGTTCTCCAAGGGATTACTTTTATTCAATTATTTCATTCCTAACCATAAATTTCAAGGTAGAATTTTACAACATGCCCTATTTCTTTTGGGGAATATTAGTTGTCGAAAACTGAAATTGCCACTGCTTTTTTGGAGAGGAAAAGGAAGAGAAATAAGCCATGCCTGGCTAGGAGATGACTCCTAAAGGTCTGATACAGATATTTGTTGAGGTTTTCAAAGACCAAATTCATTAACCATATTTTAGTTGTGAATAGCACATAATTCCTGTGTTAAAATAAGTGTCTGTTCTGTTCCTCCTTGCAAAACTGAATAAGATACCAGAGTGTGCATTTTTGAGCCAAGGCTAGCTACTAATTCAAAGCCAAAAAGCAATATTGAATCAATACCAAATGTTCTTGGAGGTATCCCAAACAATGGATGATTGAATGGCTTTCTGTGTGGGAAAGTACAGGCTGAAGGTGGACAATAGAACTGCCAGTTTAGTCCACTCCCAAACTACAGTTTGTACCAAATAAGCATGAAATTAAGTGTGAGAAGCCAGAATCCAGATTCATTTCCCATCAGCACTATGCCCATGGAAACTGAGTTCCCAGGTTGTTCATCAAATTTCAACACAGCTGCATTCTAACACAGGTTATTATAGAAGTTAACCTTCTGTGCTGCTACCTCTTTCTTACACCATGTATGCTGATAATTTAGGCAAATTCCATGTGCCATGTGAATACATCCCCAACTGTACAATTGTTCTGTCTACTAAATGATAGAGTATGTTATGTCATTTGCACAGCCTCAGTACAGGCTACTTGTGTGAAGCTAATCCCAGGTCAAAGAAGTAATTCTGGTAGATAGGCTCAGTTTAAGCTATTACCAAATCTCCTGTCCACTTATCCCTCACTTGGAAGTTGACTGAAGGAGATTTATTCTAATTATGCTGCCATATACTAGTAGTATTTAAACTAGGCAGAAAATACGTTTCCAAGGGTGATCTCTGTCAAAGTGGGGGGTAAGGGCTTAAGATACTGGACTTAAATCATTAACACTGTTTGTTTCCCATATACATGGGTCAAAGTCCTTAGAAGTTTTAGGCTAGAGTGAGCACAAGGCATTTTCAAGTTAACTATAAGAAAATTGGAGTACACTGTACATAAAACTTCTGCTATATAGATTACCATTGATCAACTGCATATAGTATGTTTATTATTTTTGCATTTGGAGATGTTTAGAAGTTCACAAGGGAACACTGTTACAACTATTAGTTCGAATACAGATAAAAAGGGAATAAGAGTGAACCCCAGATTTCAAATTATAGAACATAACATGAAGAGAATATTGGCTCTGTGGTAATAATTATGAAATGTATTACACTGAATAATATAGTGCATACTATTTGAAAACTGAAAAGTAATGTAAGAACTTCTCATTTTGCAAGTTGACCAGAATATGCAACTGCTTATCATAGACCAGCTAGAAGTAATTTTTAGGGCAGAAATTACTTAATTAGTAGAATACCACATTATCATTTTTGGACAGGTCTTCTCATTCCACAGACAAGTAACATAGCTAACTACAGTTACATTCCTAAAAAAAATACCATGTTATTAGGTTGAACACAGTTCTTACCTTGACCTTTGAAATTCATACATACTCAGCAAATTCATAGGGCCTTTGCTTTGCAGACAATGCCGAATGTTTAGCAGATACACCAATAAGAAAATTAGGGCTTGTGAGTGCTCAGTTTCTTTATCCTGCCCACAACAGGGGGATTGGAACATGATGCTCTTTAAGGCCCCGTCCATTACAGGCCATTCTTTGATTCTACAATACTATGAAGGTCCTAAATACAAGTAAATGTATTCTATATGATTAATAAAATAAAATAAAGGATATTTATGGATATTACCTCTAACCTTTTTGGGTTTTTTTCTTTAAAAGAAATACAGTTCTTTTAATGACACACAAATGCAACAGTAGAATTACAAAACTATTAGTGATCTGAAGGTGCAAGTGAGAGGAATTCTTGTGTAGGTAATGTTGGTTTGGACAAAAAAAAACAGGCCATGGCAGAAGAGCATAGAACTCAGAGCACACAGACTTTCCTTTAAGTCTGAGTTACAGTTGCTGACTCTGTATACCTGTCATAGTTTTGGCCAGGACCCAGAGGTTTTTCTATACCATCCCATACCTTTGCTTGATTAGTCAGTAGATCATGAGCCTCTTAATCCCAGGGCTGTGTGTTGGAGCCCCACATTAGGCAGCAATGTCATGGTTTAGGAATGGTACTCCTAATTCAGTGCCCACACCCAAGACTGTCCAAAACCAAATGCCATTCTCACTCCCTCTTTCCCTCCCCCTTCCCACTAAGGCAGGATGAAGTTGAGAATTGGAGGCACAAATGGTGACTATCACAGCTTGAGATAAGAACAATTTACTGAAAACAGCAATGAAGTAAGAAACAGCAACAATATTAATAACAAAAATTTATTACTTTTTCATGGAAACCAACAGAAACTACAGTTTTGGAGTATTTTCTGTTATTTGTGGTTTATGTTTTTATGGATTATTTTACTATTATTAAACCAATGGGATTAATGCCAAGGACTTGCATTTATTTTCTGCTTCAATAATAGTATGTTGTGTATTCAAGACTTTGGCTTTTCATCTCTTAGAATTCATACTGTAAAGATAACAGGCTTGGCCATTAATGATCATCAGTGTCACTGCTAAGAAAAGATTCATGTTGGTCTTATTTATTAAGGGAATCAAAATGTGCTATTATGTTCCTAATTACGATATTAATTCAAACTCCCCGACTTACCCACAGTACGAGTACAGTGCAGACAGCTGTTGTAGAAGCTTCCCTATGCAGCTCTGGAAATGAGGTTTTCTTTCAACTAAGGACACTGTTCTCATAGAGAAAAGAGTAGAATAAATGTGGATCCTTGTACTGTGAGGTAAATACTGGTGTTGGATACATGAAGTTGTGTTAAGGATAAGAGCTGCTGAAGCAGAGAAGCGTCTAAGAACTGTGGTAGATCATGAAATGTTCTGTTCAAGCTTCTCCTCCTGGGTAAGTATATAATTACAAAAATAAAATATTAAAAACAGTCAAACAAGCAAAGAAAACTTTGTCACTTTTAATGTATATTTCCCACAAGGAAAAAGAGATTTTAGAATACAAAAGAGTATTTTATTCATTTCTTTCCTTTAGAAGATAAAGAACACTAGTATCAGAATCTACAAACAGATTTGATACCAAAAAGACATCCCTGGAGAGATGAAATAAAAGGTTTGCTTTACTGTTATGCAGTACAGTGGCAGAAACAGAAAAACATGAACTGTCATAAAGCTTATCACAAAAAATATCAAGAAACAAATATGAATGTATGCATATTATTTTAAGAGCATGTATTTAGAATATTTTTAAAGTATTTACATTAATTCAGTGTCCATTGACTGTGTGCTTTTTGCTGAAGTATAAGCAATGTGTTTATTAAGTCAATATTATGGATTTCAAGCATTGTTAAGCAGAGACCACTAATACAGCTAAATACATTCTGCTCTCCTCATTTGAAGCCCACCTTTTGTTTTTAGGAAATACAATTTGAATGTGCCTTTTCCAAACCAATTCCAGAAAAAGCACAGTTAAAATACACCATTAAGGTCTTGATAAACAATCTGTTTTAGTGTTTGTTTCAAAAGATTAATGATTATCCCAAAACCCTTTAAAAATATAAAACATTGTTTAGGCCACTTTCCTGAGGGGAATTTGTAGCTGTGAACTGAGATACAGACAGTGATATTTTTTGATGGATAGAATACATTTTGTTAGCAATGTTGGTCTATGCTTTTATGTGAGTTCTCCTCTGGATTATCTCTCTGTGTGGATGTTTGCTTCAGGAAAGAGGAAGACAATCCAGGATGCTCTTATGACACAGCATCTCCCAGTCTAAGCCGTAAACTCAGATACAGTGAAATACACTGGTTATTAAAAATAGAGAATAGTATTCCTATTCTCTATTCAGAAGCAGAGGATAAGGAAGTGAAGTCTAATTAGTGAGTCAATACAAATCTCTGGTGGGATAAGATTGCCCTAACTTTCTGTGGAAATAACGAAAGACATGTTAAGGGGATTATGAAGGAGTAAAACAGTACAGAGGATCCTCTAAACCCTCACTCATAGTGTGTATAATAAAAATAGAGCAAAAGTTCAGATTAGAAGTTGTTCCCTTCTCCTATGCTAACTGCATATAAACAGTGACTTCATAGTCACAAGATAGTTGCTATCATAAGGTTAACATGCAAGACAGTTAAATATATACCTCAATAGGTTTTCTGAGTGCTGAGTTCAGTCTATTTACTTACTCAGTATGCAGTTCCATTCACTTTAGCAGGAACATTTTTTGTAAGAAATTTACAGCCTGGAAAAAAATGTAAAATGAATGTAAATTGAATTTTAAAAAATGGCAATAATTACAGTAGTGTGTGGAGCCAACACTGAGCCTAAAAGGAATCTTGGTGGCAAATTGCATTACTGTAGAATAAATAACCACTAAGAGTAACATCTATGGGTGGACTAAACTAATCAGTGTATGAGGATGTCAGAACTAATTAATCTTTGAATTAAGAAGCATAAGCAGAATTAACACATATACTTTTATCATGACCCCCTGAATATGACAGTATTTATGCTTCTGCATAGCTATCCCTTTTAGTCTAAGAAGGAAAAATTATATTTTATATTACATTTCTTTTCTCACCTGAATGAGGGAGAGTTTTGTTCTATCACCTGAAAGTGAAATAACTCACCAAGACAAAATGGCAGTCCCTCCTCAACAATGATTTTTCCTTTTTTTCTTTTTTAAATTTTTTTTCGTTTTTTTTTTTTTTTAATTATAGATGAATGACTGCATCTCCTATATTCATGCAAATGTTCTCCACCCAAATTACTGTGGGCAATATTTCCTCCTTACCTGTCTTCATTTTCTCTTCAACCCTAAAAATTGTCTAATCCACAAGTATTGCATTTCTATAGAGCAATGAAGAAGAGAATACAGAACTAACCAAATGCTCATTTTCAACTGAGTTCAAAGATACTGTAGTGCTTCATGACAGCCACAGTTCCCATTTTTGGAATTAAACTAAAACTTGGTATTTGATACTGTATCTTCCTCATAATGTCTCAAAATTTAGTTATACATGCTGATTTCCTTTGTTAGCATTAGTCTATCTTCTCATGTTTATGGGTTTATATGTGCATGACACTGTGAGAAGAGTGCTGGAAATTGCCTCCTTTGTATTTATAGTGGTTATAGCTCTTGATAATTTTCACGGCCCAAAGCTTCTGTAAGCAGAATCAGAGAAAGGTAATTCTTGGAAGACAGCATGCAGGCACCCTCATGCCTCTCATTGCATACAGTCCAGAAGCTTCCTGTAGGAAAGTAACTGTTTGTAATCTGAGTAAAAGTAAACTAAGTCAAACTGATCATTTTATGAGGGCAAAACTTCTTTGAAGCTGCTCGACTTTGAATTAATCTCAGCAACTGTTTTTTTCTGAGCACCATTTACTGAGTGAGTGTTATTTGCTTCAAACAGGACAGAGTATAGAAGAAAGAATATACTATTGATTTTTATAGCAAATTCTCAAGATACCCAGGAATTATTTGCTTGGTGACCTATCCACTTTTCCAGCTAGATTGTACTTCTACTTGTCCTCTAGCTCTCCTTCAGGTGGGTAAGTCCAAGGTAGGGATGAAGGATAAGAGGCTAAGGGATCTGTCTATATAGAATTGTTTTCTACCTTGGAGAGCCAATTAAACATAAACTGCCTTGGGCTTTTAAGTGTCTTCAGAATGCCAAAGCTAATGTCTCATTTCATATCTTAATTTATTTCTTCATTATTCAACAAAAATATGTTAGTTTACATAGAACAGGTACTATTTCTGTAAGTGGTAGCTGTTTGGAAATTATTCGGATTTAACTGGCAATAACCAATTTTAACACTTGGTGATTTGTCCTTCTTGCTAGTATCATAGATAACAGCAGTCACCAAAAAAAGAAAAATTATCTGGCAGGTGTTACCCTTTTTTCCCTTACCTTCAAAGGTAAGGGAAAAAAGTTCTGACAAAAGGTTATTTCATTTCCTTCCATTTACTTTAATACATGAGAGCCAATACTGTTTCAAACCCTTTGTAAGGCTCAGATCTCACAAGCACACAAACACTAACATTTATCTAAGTCCATTGAATACGTGTCGAATACATCTTTTTACGTTATTTGAACAAGGCCTTCAATTCCCAGTATTGTTTACTTAAGTTACCCTTCTCCTTTTATTTAAAAATATTCATCAAATCTGGGAAATTATGTCAAGACATCCAGCTAATGTGTTTTACTACTCCTTTTGATATCATAACAGTATTAGCAGCAATAATTATCACTTTCACCATACAAAAATTGTACCATAATTATCTAAGTTTGGCATGTCATTTGACTATAATTCTCCTTCCTTTCAAATACAAGAAAAACATCAGTGTTGGTGTTTCCAAATGATCCATGTTATATTCTTCTTTGTGTCTCAAGATTACCAAAAGTGGAAGTAACAATGCCATACCTGATGGAAGTCCATGTAAAATTTGTGAGATTCATATTTGTCTCAGAAATGTGAAGGGATAGCAATGAAATAGTTTTTCAGTGGATGAATTAGGGTTAGTAGACTGAAGGACTCATTGTCTCTTCAACTGAAGGACACACTGCTTGTCTATATCTTCCCACTCTAGTGGCACACAGTATCATAGACCTTAGAGATATACAAGCAGTTTCATGGGATTCCGCTATGGCCACCAGTGGATTAATTAACAAAAGTGCTGAAAGTTAATTTCTGCTTCAAGGCTCAAAAGAAGGGCTGAGATTTTGATTGAAAGATTAAAATAAATGTTCTCCATGTTAA
This sequence comes from Urocynchramus pylzowi, assembly GCA_013397555.1. Classification (NCBI taxonomy): domain Eukaryota; kingdom Metazoa; phylum Chordata; class Aves; order Passeriformes; family Fringillidae; genus Urocynchramus; species Urocynchramus pylzowi. The sequence continues at coordinate 70,591 of VZRH01002614.1, forward strand.
TTTCAACTTTCAGAATGAGTTAGCATTGACTTCTTTGTTGAAAGTCTCCTCTAGTAACCTGTGACAGAAGATAATCAATTCCTCTGCTTGACTCCCAGCAACTATTGGAAACAAATCATGATATAAACATGAATAACTGGAGTAAAACTAGTAAAAATGGAAACTCTAAGGCATTTAAGTAAATTTAATTGAAAGAATCTAAGAAAACCAGTCATCTCATGTGTATTTATAGACAGATAGAAAATTACAATATTCATCTGAATGCCCTTCTTTATATTCCAGTTCTATGTCTCAGTGATCATACAGTAGCAATAACATGTGGGAATTGCATCTATGGTTTACAGTTGGATGGTAATGTGAACTTTACCACTGATTTCTGCTAGAATGTCTTCCAGCTTATGCTGGGTTTTGGTAGGGTTTTGGTAGCAAGGAGACTGGGTGTCTTCTGTGAGAGAAGCCAGAAGCTTCCTCCATGTCTGACAGAGCCAGTTCCAGCTGACTCAAAGAACCAAGTCCATAAGCTATGGTAATAATTCCTCTGGGATAACCCTTTCATGAAGGGGGGGGAAATCAAAAAAAAAAAAAAAAATCAAAAAGGAGCCAAAAGAGAGAACTGAGAATATGTGAGAGAAACAGCCCCTCAGACACTGAGGTGAGTGGAGAAGGAGGGGGAGGAGGTCATCCAGGCACCTCTGCTCTCTTGCTCAGAAGCAGAGATCCCCTTGCAGCCCATGGTGCAGCCCATGGCGAGGCAGCTGTGTGCCTGCAGCCCATGCATGTCCGTGGGGATGCAGAGATCCACCTGCAGCCCCTGGAGGTCCGTGGGGATGCAGAGATCCACCCTCTTCCCTGGAAGAGCCCACAGCAGAGCAGGTTAATGCCAGAAGGAGGTCGTGACTGCTGAGTCACATTATGGATCCATGTTGGAGCAGTCTCTTCCTAAAGGACTGCATCATGTGGAAAGATGGAGCAGGGGAAGAGCATGAGGAGGAAGGAGCAGCAAAACCAGTATGTGATGAACTGGCCACAACCCCCATTTCCTGTCCACCTGAGCCAGTGCAGGGAAGAGGTGGAAAATTTGGGAGTGAAGCTGATCCTGAGGAAGCAGTTTTAACATTCAGGTTTATTTTTCACTACTGTACTCTGATTTGATTGGCAATAAATTAAATTAATTTCTCTTTATAGAGTCAGTTTTGGTGAAGGATCTCTTCCTGTCCTTATTTTGACCCACAATCCTTTAATTTTCTCTCCCCCTGCCCAGCTGAGGAGGGGGAGGGATAGAGCATCCGTGGTCAGCATCTGGTGTCCAGCCACAGTCAACCCACTGCACATCCATAAGCATCAATATAATAAGAAATTACCAGCCCAAACTATTTGGCTGGTATTTAGAACACATTGATGGTTCTACAATCATGTTTCTTCTTTTGTACTTAATTCTATCACATGAATTGTGTATTTCAATAGCACAGCCTGAGAGGGGGAAACTAATTAAAAGTTGTTTCTAGTTATCTCACAGGCACACACAAAAAGAAAAGGGAAGAACACAACCCACTTAGGTCTTGCAAACTTCGCAAAATTTTTACAACCAAAGCCTAGTCTGTCAATTCTTCTGTGTTTAAAGCTAACCAAATTACAACACGAAAACATGAAAAATCTCTCCTCTGAACCTATTGAAATCCCATCATAAGTACTATATATTTCCAGTATATATGCAAGTCCTGTTCATACATTATGAATATCAATTTGGGGAGGTGCAGACACTGATTGCTTTGATCAGAAAAGAACAGCAGAAAGCTCTGCTCTGTAGTCTATAGCTTTTATGTAGCAGATACATAGACAGATATACAGCAGGTACAATACGATTTTTTGAAGGTCTTGTAAAACATCAGCATAGTTCAGTGAGCCAGCCAAAAAAGTTGTGTTCTAATACGAAAAAAGAACAGATTGTTCTCAGGGCTGTTTCATACAGGATGTTCAGGAAAGGAGACACTCTAGCATCATTCTACTAAACTGATTCATGTTCTTAATGTCCCATTGCCTTTGAAAAGTTATTAGCCTGAAAGGTGAAGGGATGTTTGGAAATTATGTTGGGAAAGGAGGATAGTACGTGTGTGTACTTGAGACAAAGGGAGAAAAGTTCAAAGCTAAGACTAGATGAAGCCTAGTCCAGTAGACTTTTAGAATTCCAAAAGGTGCTGTAATTAAAAATGGTTATAAACACAGCAACCATATTTTCACACTAGGAAATATGTAGTCTTATGCTCCTAGTAAGCTAAAAACCAGTGAATGTAACAGTTGCTTTTTTAACTGGAATTGAGTGATGGCACAGATCTTCCCCAACTCAGCAGTAAATATATATCTACATAAACAAATTAATACCAGGAATTCCTTATTTTCCTGATGCATTCTATGAGCTCTGAGTTTATGTGGGAAAGAGAACTGTTCTTACACATTAAGAACAGATTCTTTGTTTTAGCCTCCAGCTGCTACATTACTCCATTTCTGAAAACACAAAGTCCTGGAATGATGCCATGTGCACACATTGTCATGCAGTCCAAACAGGTGTCCTTTGCCCAGAAATTACCATATCAAGTTTTGTCATAAACTTCACATTCAACTTCTTAAACATCTAACTCTTCCACAAGTACTCAGACTTAAAGATAGCTAGAAGCAGGGCATTTCTATGTTAGGTGTGCCAAAATTTAAGAAATTCCTACTTTCCTACATGCTGCCATTTAACATTCATAGCTTTCTAGAGGTAGAACTTCATAGTACTTTGCCAAGTGGAGAAGGGTCTGTATCTTGAAAACAGTCCTACAATACAAAACTATCATACAAATGGGCCTGTTGGTACCAGCAACAGGAATCTGCAATAACAGCTTAATGAAGTATTTACCTATGAAAATACACTTGCATGTGTGAATAGCTAACAAAACAAACAGCTGTACAGTTTGCTGTTCTGGTCTTTTTTTGGGGGGGGAGGTTTGGGGGGAGTTGGGTTTTTTTGTTTGGGTTTTTTTTGGTAGCATTTATTTCCTTAATGTTAGAGGTAAGTTGTATCACTTACAAGGTAGGACACTAATTTCTTCCAACAAACTTTTAAAAATCTGTTATATCCTTCAAGCATTTCCCAAAATTGAGATGTTTTTAAAAATTCCAAGTTTCCTGTTTCTTCAAAACATTATTTGGGTGTAATAAGCCTCTTCTGGGAGCTGCAGTTTTGCTTCATCAGGCTGTCCTTTCCTCTCACTGCAACTGGTATTCTGTCTGCGGAACTCTTTGCAGTCCTCTTACATTTGCACAAAGACAGATATTTCTATGTTAATTGGCATATTAAAAATTTATGGTGCACTAGGATGTTTAATATTTAAACACAATGTTTAATGTTTTCTGTTGCCATTTTTTCCTGAAAAAAAGAAATTAGTATCATAGAGAATGCTGTCCTTTTCTTATTAGAGATCTTATTTTGAGTTAGCATTCAGGACAGATAACATCATTACTCCAACATCAATAAATATTTTTAAAAGCTGAAAATCACACTACATTTTGATTCCCAAGACAGCCAGCCTTGATACACTACAGTATTGTAAATCAATTTGGTTTTTTACTTTTTCATTTCATTTCAGAAGACTGCTGCTGACATATAAAAAGGATTATCAGTCAACTACCTGAAGGGAGCCTTTATTACCTGAAGGGAGCCTACAAGAAATCTGGAAAGGAACTTTCTACAAGAGCATGCAGTGATTGGACAAAGGGCAATGGTATCAAACTGAAACACAGCAGATTAGATTAAATATTAAGAAAAACTCTTTTACTGTGAGGGTAGTGAGGCACTGGCACAGGTTGCCCAGAAAAGTTGTGGATGACCCATCCCTGAAAGTGTCCAAGGCCAGGTTGGATGGAGCTCTGAGCAGCCTGGTCTAGAGAAAGGTGTCCCTGCTCATGGAGTTGGGTTGGAAGGAGATGATCTTTTGGGTCCCTTCCAACCCAAGCCATTCTATGATTCTATGATATGCACCATTAACATTAGACTTGAAACTATTTTATCAGGGAATTTGCCATTTCCTAGTTAATCTGTTAAATATTTTCCACCCAAAGCTTGGCATCTACAAAGCACTAACTTCACTGGTGAGGCAGCTAAATGCAAAGTCAAGATTTCAATCTTCCTGCTTTAAAGCAAAAAAGCAGTATGTTACAATCTAAACTGAGGAAGACCAGTGTTTAAAGCAAAACATGAAGAACCTGGGACACTTGCATTAAATATTCTTCTCACCCCAGGCTACTTCTCTGTTTTTGAGCAAATCAGCTGCAGCCCACTGACTTTCATGGACCATTTTAAGACTATGTTCTCCTATCTGTGCACAAATCAAAAAAAATGCAAGTACAAAATAAATCATGTCACCTTACTGGTCAACTTCCTAGGGACCTACAGAAACACTGAGAAAAGAGAAGCCTACAAAACTGTTTTATTCAAATATAAACTGCCAAGATGAAGCAACAGGTATTAGAACAGGCCAAAACCCATAAATGTTGAATTATTTTGTCTAATTCACCTGTGTCTCACCCAGTCCAGCAACTGCTCTAAGGAACTTTCCATGCTCCTTTGCATTTTTTCACTTACTTGGGAGTAAAGTTACAGGATGAAGTTTACCAACACATATTCTCTTCTTCACAGCAAGGGTGACTGGCACGGGAATAGGCTGCCCAGGGAGTTGGTGGAATCACCATCCCTGGAGGTGTTTAAGAAAAGTCTGGATGTGGCACTCAGTGCCATGGTCTAGTTTAAAAGGTGGTGTTTTGTCACAGGTTGGATTCAATGATCTCAAGTGTCTTTTCCAATCAAATTAATTTTGTGATTCTTTATTATTTCACTTTTCAAAGAGGTCCTGCTTTCTCTTGGCTGACCAGTCTTGCTTTGCACTCCCATCACCTTTCTTAGCCCCACAAGTTCTTGTTGGGGCTTTTCATTGAACCATTTGAAAGCATAATTCCACTTTTTCACGGTTAAATTACAAAAAAAAAAAAAAAAANTTTAGCTTAAGCTTTAAAGTCAGACTTTTCCCAGCCTTCACTGAACAGTGAGAAGAGACAAGTAGCTCCCATCTAAAAAAAAAAAAAAAAATTTAAAAAGGTTTGATTTTGGGCTTTACTCTGACTATTTCTCCACAGAAAGCCCTTCTTCATTTCAAATCTGTGAACCTTCTCCAAAAATGGCAGTTTTGAGATGGGAATAGCGTTTGTTGCCATTACTCTTTTGTGACCTTAAATGTCCTTTCTCGTATGTTGTCTTTGCCAACCCATTAATATGAAAGAAAATTATTGGGCAGATATTCCAGCTAAACTATAGAAGTTCCATCTTCAGAATTCCACAGCTGAAGAAAACTGTGATACTTACTTTTCAAGATTATTTTATTATTTTACACTTAATTGGCATCTAGGCATGCCCAAATTTGCTTGTTTCCTGCTCACAGTCATCCTTGGAAATAAAGATTGCTTTGCAGAGTTAGATCCCGGCATCTGATAAATTATGCAATCAAAAGCTGTTTATTTAAAATCGAAATAGTCAAGACATATAATGCCAGTCAGTAATCTAGTGACTTGGAAAGGTATTTTATTTGCAGACATTATCTTAAGTAACTATTTGAAGGTTTGTAGTACCAGAAGAACTACTAGGCAGCTGAAGAGGCACTACATTCTGGACTCTCCCCTTTCCAGAGAACAAAAGCTTTTTTTCTTATTCATGACTGATTGCTAATTTTTAGTAATAAACACTAATGTGTTATGTTTGTTTTAGTTAGTTTTGGTTTTTTAAGGCAAAAAAAATATCATCTGTAAAACTTCTTGTGTAAAGTTGGAGAAAAATTTCTCCAACTTTTATAAAGTTCGAGAAATAGAGATCAAAAATTTTGTCCTAAGAAGGGTCTGGCAGGAGTGCTATACAGAAACAAAGCAGTTGGTTTGATTCTGAAGCAAAGTTTATGTAAAAGTAAAACAATCGCTCACCAGACTTCAAATGAAATCATATGTTGTAAGCAGAGCAGCATATATCAGATCACACTCTGTTGTTTGTCTCTTCAGGCTTCTTGTTGTATTTGCCAATTATTATTTCTCCCATGGTGTTTCTTTTTAACATGCAATGAGGTTATACACTGTTGATGACCAGGCAACATTAGTGAAAAATTACAAAATAGCAGATGTGAATCACTAGGCAAATGCCCTGGGAAGGAGTTTTATTTTAACATATTCAGCTGCAACATCATGATTCTAACTGCAATAGGCAGCTGCAAATTTAATATGTAATTTTAATATCTCTCATCAGATATTTTTGTTTTTCTCATGTTATTAAAGTGCATATAGATAGAAACATTTCTTTGTGCTATTTCATACCTCACCTGTGGCTCTGCTCTGCCAGGTGACACAGAAGACTCCAGGCTCACGAGGACAGCCAGCCACCATCTGAAATGAAATCTGGAATATAATGGATCTGTCTCTGCCTAGTATTCACATTTAACAGTCATTTAGTCACTCTGGCTTCACTTCATTTTAAAAAGAAGAAAAGAACTTCCATCTCACAACAGAGGAACACTTAAAAACCTACTCTAACAGCACCCAACGTGCAGTCAGCATTTGGGTCTGGGGGAAGCAGCATTCAACAGCACCAGAAGGGTCATCCATGGCCACATCACACACTTGCTCTGTAGGCACAGCACCCATCCTGCTGTTTGGCATGGGGCTCTGACTGGACACCTAACAGAAAACTGAGTGGAGAAGTTCCAAATGTTGAATGGGAGGGGTCTAGCCCTCAAAGCTCATTTTCCCCAGAAGAGGTAGCATTTTCCAAGCAGAAGAGGACCACACCACACTAAATTTAATTTCAAAGAAGGCTGGCTTAAATATGTCCAAACCCATTAAAAAGATAAGCTAGCTGGATTTTTAATAAGGCTCCCAACAACTCAAATTGAATATGCTCTCAAAATATGTACCCAGGTTGGTGTACACAACTAGGTGCATTATGAATAGTTGGCTGTAAGTACTATTAAAAATGCTTTTATTAGGATAATTGATTGATCATACCTAAAAATTAACTCAGGTTTAGAGGGATTTGAATTTAGGAAAAATGCTGCAGTGTGAATTTGAATGAAAGGTATGCAAACTTTCATTTCTCCAGAAATACTCTATGAAATAATGAAAAATATATACAATTTTAGTAACCCTAAGCAATATATTGCACATTTGATGTAAGAATTTACCCTTTTATTCTATGTCCAGTATCTACATGTGAATGGCCTGTATTTAAAGACAAAAAGGACTCAAGGACACCAACTTCCTGAATAAAATACTGGTCTTTTGATGGAACTAGTGCTGTCTCCTAAAGAAAGAATGCCCTCTACTGCTTGGTTAGAGAGCTGCTCCATAGCAAAAAGAACTCAAAACCATGTTTCATATGGACTGAAAACTTTGGAAAATACATATAACAAAAAATACTATTATTATTGCTATTGTTGTTGCTGCTGTTGTTAACAACAATAATAATAATTAATTATATCTCTGAAATATTAGGAGATGTGTTATGCTTATATAAAACCAAATGTTCTTTAAAAGCATTTCTATCTGCTCTACTGTTCATTTTTCATTACGTACCTGCAGAGCATAGCCCAAACATCTCATCCTAAACAAATATATATGTGGACTGTTTTCTCCATCATACTCAAATGAATAAATTTTAAAATAACTAATATCTTTACTTTCAGTCATTTTTTTTCACATGCATTTTCCTTAAACTTTATATATTTGCTGCCTGTCCTCAAACTTAATACACCCCACCTTATTAATGCATACAATCTCCTTCAAAGACACAAGTATATTGTTTGTCCACAATGCTTTGCCTTTGGAAACCAACCAGCTGAAAGTCTTACACCTCTAAAACCTTCATAGCATGTGACTTTGAGGCATGCTACCACACAGAAGTGCTTTAGAGCATCATCAAGAAACAGCAGAGACATGCATGCTGGTTTGTTTTACCTCAGCAGAGAAGAGGCTGATGAATGCTAATCTAGAAACTTACTTCAGATCTGATTCTGTTTTATATCAAATTTGTTCCTAAGGAAACCCTGTATTTTCTTAAAGCAATAGAAAATTTTCTGAAGTAGGCTTTAGACAGGCACCAACTAGGATCTCCAGCAGCATATATTCATCTTTTTCCTGCCATTTTTCTACCCATTTATTTTGCTGTCCAAGTAAGTAAAGAGAAAACCTTTAGAGATGTGCGCAGTAGGCTCATTTTTGTTTCTCTAGGAAGAGTTGTTTTGATTGTCCGACATTAAAAACACAAACTCAAAGACAGTTTAGTTCATGGCTGTTTAAAACCACACAAATGATGAATATCTGGAACACATGATGCTTTCTGTTTCATTCTTGACAGTACTTAACATTCTTGCCCATAGCATTGCTTGTCATAGCATGAGCTCTTAGGCAACGTGGGAATTCAAAAAGTTAATGCCAAAAAACCAAGGGATTGCACCCCCAGCAAACACATCTGAAACTATAGCTTTGTCTCACCTGGCCTTAGATGTGGAAAAACAAATAAATTCATGACCTTGAAGTAATTTTTTTTCTGCCAGATGTGAATTTGAATTCTCCTTCATTTCCAACGTCACACTTGCGGTATCTGGGAAAAGGCAAGGTCTGGAGGGAAGACCCTATTTTCTCATATGGGGAAACATAGAGGTATAAGACCAGGCTATTAGGTCAGGTAGGTCTACATTAACTGAGAGAAACTTACAACGTATACTGTAAGACAAAACATGAGAAAAAGAATTTCAAATCAGATATGACATGAGTGGTATTCTCTGAACACTTTCAGATCTTAAACAATGAGGTCACAATTTCTAGGAAAAGAAAATATATGGTTCTATTATTGAAAAATAGAACAGAAGCTTTTATTTATTTAAAGAAAGAATGACAGGCATGTATAATCTCATTCACAGAATTTGATTCAGTTTCACATGAAAAACAGAAAAATCCACAGTTTTATGCCAAATACACTGAGAACATCACTAAAGAACAACTTATTTAGAGACATCTCAGCCTTCCTATTAGAAAATGACTTTATTTTGAGAAGGAAAGAACTGCTAACAACACAAACCTTCATCGATGTATTGACCATGGTGCTACAGTTGTTTATAAGAGGACCAACTCTCAATTCCAGGCTAATTCAACAATATATTTGATTTTCAACAAGCAATGGCAGATGTAGCTACCATCGTGGTTATTCATGGATGTTCATACATATTTTCTGTAATTATTCTTTGTTTTAGCCATGAACTGACATGATAGTTTCAAGGACACACTTCCCCAGGCCTGCATAACAGTAACAACCACGGTAAGAATGACTTCAGCAAGTGTGTAAAGAGGTTTTTTATTGTTCTTCAGCTTTTTCTATTACACCCACACATACATAACTTGGAGGGATAGATGTCTAAGATAGCTTTCATAGTAATAATAGCATATGTGCCAAAATTTGCACATTTTCAGATCAACAAATCCACTCAAAATTTTGCCAACCTAAGAATTTCACCTATCTGTGAAGATAAACTGTGTTCAATTTTCAGCAGTAATAAACAAAAATCTCATTAATATACTGTTGAAGATAAAATATAGCATCTCCCAAATAGAATACATTATCAAACACCTTTTGCTTTCAAAGAATATATACAAGCTCCATGTGCACTGGCCCACAAATACTATCCATTGCATGCAAGCATACATGTATGTGTATACATACCTACCTATATATTTATGTATAGATGGATGGGTGATTTTTCCATATTAAAAATCAAGGATTTAGCAGTATGCTAATGTAGCACTGAAATGAAAAACAAGATTGCAATGACAGCAGTACTGTTTTTCATTGCTGCCAGGACTAAACCTTAAGGAAAAATGATTGCTATCCAATCTCTGTTTCCTCTGCTGGGTGTATCAAGAATATCAGCTGTTCCAGAAAGGACTGAAACTCAAAAAGAATCAGGTTTGTTTAAGAAGCAAGATTCTTCTGTATTCACACAAAATAGTGATCATTGAAAGGACTTTTTTTCTTGAATCAGAAAAAAAAAATTATTTTAGAATATTTTTATTGTTTTGTTTTTAATTTAAAGTTTCTCTTTGAGCACATCCTCCAGTACAAATTAATTTCTGGATTTCTACAAAAACCATATCAGCAGTAATGATAAGCTGGTTTCTCTTAAAACTGTCCTCAACCAAACAACAAAAAGTATTAAGAGTGATTTAGAGTAATGAAATTTAAACTTATAGGATTCATAAAAGTGGAGGATCCCTAACACAGAAAGAGAGAAAATATTTTTCTGAAATCATTCAGATATGAAAGCATGTTTATTGAATTCTTTACTAGCAGAACTACAGTTAAAAAAAATAGGACAAGACTGGCAGGAAAATTAATCAGCAGCATTATTGAAGCCACATAAAAAGATACTGCATGCTTGTAGATTTTGCTGTCTTAGCTTAGAGAATAGCTCATAGCAAACATCTCGAAATACCTGAAGGCCATAAACTCCAAAATTCAAGTAATTACTTAGCATTGCAAAGACAGTATAATTAAAAATAGTGGGATAATTGTGGACGAAGTGGGAAAAGCTTCTTGACCATGAAATTTGTACAAAACTGAAACAGCTTTCTTAACAGGGAGATCTGTTGCTCAAGTAATTTGAGTTAGAATGCAGAGCACACATGAAAAAGCCCTATAGGGAATGCTCTGCATTGCTTTGGCAATAAACCTAGTATGTCTTTCAGCTATAATTTGTATGATTTCTTGGGTTTGGATATAAAACACATGGGAACACAAGTCAAGAGTTCATGTAACTATTGTTTTTGATTGAACTGAGTACCATATGGTGCCATACAGGCAAGCTGATGAACTGAGATAAAGTTAATTTTAAGTTATCGAGACGTGAGACATGTTCCTGTCAATATTTTGGCCAAAAAATACCACCTCAATGTATAGAATAACTAGATATAAAATAAATTTAGATAAAATACACTGGCAGCAACAAGGATTCTTCAAAACCACCTTTACATATTAATCATTCCAAAACCTTCTTCATGTTTCCATCATTGTCAGAGCTAACATTCAAACTATCTGTTAGGAGCTCTGTGGAGACAAGCTGGGAAAAAACCAAGTGAGGCTTCCTACCCAGAGGTTGTATCCGTGTTTTTTTGCATTAAAATACTGATGGTGCTGTGTTTTTAACCAAAATAAGCCGTCTAGGCCTCCAAAGCATCTCCACAGACTCAGCTATGACACTGCCACTTGTGGACTACTTCTTATTTCAGTACATCTTCTAAAGTAAGAAGATAAAGTCAGACATGTTTAGTTCTGTATTTCTCAGCTGTCCTTTTGCCTTTATTAATGAAAACAGGATACACAACCATAAAAACCTGGCAACAACTGAGTAACCTAAATGAGTGACTTAAGGCAGGCCAAGTTGTCTTTCCTTTCTAATCCTCTCTTCCTCATCAGTTATTTGTGAAAAAATCAAAGGCATATGAACAAGACAGACTAAGGTATATATTCCTGACTTAATACAATAATATAATACAGTATTAAACAGAGGCAAAAAAATGCGTGCAGACTTTTTCAGTCTTCTACAGCAACCATGCAATGTAGTGCTTAACACAAAAAACACCCCACAATATCAACATGCACAAGTTTAATATTTTCTAGTGATCAGCAAAGATCCCATCTTGAAAGAGGGCAATTTTTCCAAACAAAATATTTTACAAAATTTTCATCTTCTTGCTTCATTTTTCATACGTCTGAAGTTTTATTCCAGGATAAAGTAACACAGTGAGAAAAGTAATTTATTTAAAAAAATAATTAGTTAAATTATTCTTAAAATTGCCCTTGTCACTTAATAATAAAATCCCTATTATGAATATGTTAGTACTTGGTGCAAAACTCTGTGGAAAGAATTAAGCCCTCAAGCTTTTACAGTTTCATAAAGATGTTCTACATATAGGAAATTAAACTGAAATTTATGTCACTTTGATAATGGTATCACTTTAAACCATAACAGTTAATTAACTAATTAACAACTTAATTAAGTCAGCACTTAATTTACTTACTTGAGTTCATTTAAATTCCCTAGATGAGATTTAATGAACTTCTAGAATAATTTCTGACTAACCATGTGATGTATGTTTCTCTTATCTAGGAGATATTTCATGAAACTAAATGATTTAAGACAGAGCCCAGAAGCAAGTTTTTACTTTACAGCATGCAACATTCCAAAACTTTGCAGTAGTTTACCTGCATGTAAACCTGCAGTTTGCACATACACGGGAAGACAAAGCCCTACAGAAAATTTCCTTTTTTTGGAGAGTAACCACAGGAACATTCCAAGAATTTTCAGTCTTGTATTCACTTTTACTTTTAATAGTTTTTCAATTAGCCCTCGTAACTGAGACACTAACCTCTGAGGGTTTTTTGAGACAGGGATTTTAGTACACTGTCCCAGTCCAAAAGCATGAGTTTGCACAGTTCCAGCAAAATCATCACGAGATACCTCAAGAGAATCTATATAAGGCTGCATAAGCTAGAGCTAGGAAATTTTTTTTAACGTTTTAGACCTAAACCAACATTGTTTTCATAAAACTTTTGTAAGTATGCTTGAGGGAACCGAAGAAAAGAAAGATTAAAGGAAGCTTAAAAAAGCAGAAATTCTACTAGGTAAAGTCATACCATCACACCTCCCTCAAATTTTTTCTTGACACAGGATCACGAGCTGCTTGCACATGATGTGCCAGCTGGGAAGAAGCCCCGACCCTTCCCACAGGGCAGCCAGGGCAAGCCTCTGCCCGCGGCTCCTAAAGACACGCGGGGCAGCGGCGCACACGCCCTTGGTCCCCTTTCTCGGTGCAGACGGCTGGAGGCAGAAGCAGCGAATAAACACCACAGCGGCAGCTACTTGAGGGAGGTCTCGCCGCTTTCCTCTTGCTCGCTCCTCGCTTCCCCTGATCCGCTCCCGCCGCGCCGCAGCCCCGGCTCCGCTCAGCCGCTGCCGACCGCCCTCTCCTCCCGCCCCATCTGGGTCCCGCCGCGCTCTGCCCTCGGGGAGCACCCACAAGAGCCCAAACAAGGCTGGTGCCGCCAGGCAGCCTCCGTCGGGCCGGCCGACCCCCGGCAGCGGCGGGGCTGCGGCGGGNCGCCGCTCCCAGGGCTCCCGGCTTCGGGCACCCTCGGCATCCCGCTTCTCCCAGGCCTCGTCTCCTGCTGAGCCGCCCTTGGCCACTAGAGAAGAAGGGATGTAACTAATCCCCACCGCGACGGGGCTTGGTGGGAGCGGGATGGATAAAACTTTTCGTGAGCGAAGGTCGGATTTAGCGCGGCGGAGGTGACAATGTTCTCTGTTCTTCAAATTTTTTTTTTTTTTTTTTTT
>VZRH01002614.1:91998-134516 GCA_013397555.1 Urocynchramus pylzowi
CAGCCACGGCGCTCGCCGCCGCGCTCGCCTCCTCTCCCCGCCGACGCCCGGCGCTCGCCTCTGCCGCAAACTTTTAAGGGGACACCAGGCTGAGCGGTGAGAGGGATGTTTTCATTTCCTTCTTTCCCGTCTCTGCAGACGCCCGAGGTAATTTCATGCTCTCGAGCCCTTGGTGCCTGAGGAGCATCAACTCCAGCCGAGTGTGCCAGGCGGCAGGGGGCAAGCCCGGGAGATTCAGCAGCCTCCAGGAGAAAAGGGGGACGCCAGCGGGGGCCGGGACCTCCTTCTGGCACGTAGCCCCCGAGCCCCCGCGGCCTGGGCGGCAGCTGTCTCTCCCGCAAGCTGAGGGGCAGCTAGGCAAGCGCGTCCCGCGGGAGAGGCTGCTGAAGGAAGCCGTGCACGGAGCTCGCTGGCCGGCCGCCGGGAGGTCGCTGTCGCGTGTGGCCCGGGCAGGTGGCGCCCAGGATGTAGAGGCGGCGGCGGGGCAGGGCAGTGAAGTCCCCGGATCCCAAGCCCGCCCTGCGCGGCATTGAGCGGTGCCTAGCCCGGAGAGGCGGGATCGTGCGGCCGCGGGAGTGCTGTGACGGGGAGGCGATGCCCAGGCCGGGGAAGAGTTCGTACAGCGACCAGAAGCCGCCCTACTCTTACATCTCCCTGACAGCCATGGCCATCCAGCACTCGGCCGAGAAGATGCTGCCCCTGAGCGACNCCGCCGCTGTGGGAAGGCTGCCGCAGTTCTCGCCCTATGGGAGCAGCCAGCCCTCGGGCTTCAAGCATCCCTTCGCCATCGAAAACATCATCGGCAGAGATTACAAGGGTGTGCTTCAGGCCGGCGGGCTTCCGCTGGCCTCGGTGATGCACCACCTGGGCTACCCGGTGCCCAGCCAGCTCAGCAGCGTGGTGAGCTCCGTGTGGCCGCACGTGGGGGTGATGGACTCCGTGGCCGGTGTGCCCGTGTCCCCCGACTACGGACCCTTCGGCATGCCCGTGAAGGCGCTCTGCCACCCGCCGGCACAGACCATGCCCGCCGTCCCGGTGCCCATCAAGCCGGCGCCGGCGTTGCCCGCTGCCTCGGCCATCCCTGCTCTGACGGTGGCCGCCTCGCAGATCTGCCCCGCCGCTTCCCCGGCTGCTGCATCGCTGCTGGAACAGACCGCGAGCAACAACCCCGAGGGCAAGAGCTCTCTCCACTCCGTCCTGGTGCACTCCTAAAGAGCAGGGGCTCGGGGGGAGAGAGGCCCCCAGGCTCCCGGGGGAGTGGACGGGGGGATCCAGGGCATGCTTGCGAAAACCCGATCGATCTCATGACTATACCCCTGCTGGTGTCTGTGTTTATATCGTGTACTATCAGATTATTTGAGAGCCAGGTCGCAGGTAAGATCTTTTATCGTCGTTAAATGTCATTAGTGGCGGAGAGGCGATGTGAAAAATCACAGCCGGGGCCGAAGGGGCTGGCTCGGAGAAAAGGGCCGAGAGCGAAGTTCTCCCCGCCACCCCGCCAGCCTGAGGCACGGGGCGGCCATGCAGCCTGCGCTCCTCGCCGAGCCCCTGTCCCGGGGCAGCCACCCCGGAGGCCCCACGAAACCCGAGCTCCGAGAGGAGAGGTGCTGCAGTCGGCCGGCGAATAGGGAGAGCAGGAGGATAAAACCCCTGCTGAAGTCTGCTTCTCCCTCTTCCACGAGAGACAGGAAACCGCTGCTCCACCGTCCTGTAGATCTTGCTGTGAAAGGGGTGGGCAAAGTGGTTACCTTAGACCCTGGCGAGCTTCGGGGCTCCAGGACATGTAATGCTTGCTGCTTAAAGAGTAAACGTTAAATATTTCGATTAAGCAGCGGGAATTTAAGTGACAACGGCACTGACGGCGAAGGGTTCCTTTAACTAACGATCGCTTGCGCTTCCCCTTCACACTTTTACAATCCATCCCGTAGTACCTTAGAAGGGACTGAAGCGTGACATGGCCTCTCGAACTCTGCGTGAGTGTCCGAATTCCCTAGTTTCTCATTAAAATAAAAACGGCCCGGCGATTCGTAGATGGTGCTTTTCACATCACCTTCCACCGCTCACAGACACCACTATTTTGTACGTGTTGCTTGGCGTTTCTTCCACGTGAACGTGAACGCAAAAACCTGCGGGGGAAGGGGAGAGGGCGGAGAGTGAAAGACGTGGGGGAAAGTGGGGGAAGACAACAGGAAAATGGTCAAAAAGTTATTCGGGAAAAGCACTTTACTGAAAACAACCTTCCAATAGACGAGAAGTCTGTGCAGAGGGATCAGAAGTCAGAGATCAGAAGTCAGAGAGCGACGTGCTGGGCTGACGATTCCCGGCTGGTTTGTGAGTGATTGCTGCCGTACCCTGTCTGCCCTGCTGTACACCAATGCTCATTAAAGCAAATCCATCCATTTGCTTCTTCTGCTGCTGCTATTTAAAGTACTCACCTTTCCCACTGGTTAAGAAACGTGAGCTTGCAGCGTAAGTTTTCGCTCCCTCTCCCCGAACTAATAAAAGTATCCAAAAGTTTTCTCGGCGGCAAGACAAGGGGAAGAAAAGGAAAGAAATCTCTTACAGGTGAATTGCCTGCTATAGAGGCACGGCGGTCTCTGCCCGCAGGTCACGGGCGAAGAGCCGGCGCTCGGGTGTGAGAAGAGGGAACCGGCTCGGAACCCGATCCCACTGAAGACAGCTGCAGTTTTGCCAGTTTCAACTTGTGCTGGATCGCACCTGCTTCCTTGGTTTTATCCCCTCGTGCCGGCGCAACAACAGTGGCCTCAGACGCCAGGTCGCAGACCCCGCCCCTGGGGAAGGATATCCTGTGACAGGCTGACCGTTCTTGGCTCCAGAGAAATTTGCTAGGAAAAGCAAACCTGTTTGGCCCTGAGCGCCGTCTGTCCAAAGATTTTCCCACACACACCCGTGGGGTCTGTTCGACCACTTGAAATTCCCCTGGAACTGTTGAATTTCCAGTTGTTCCCTCTGTTCTAGGCATGTTTGCACCTTAATTTCAAAAATAATAGAATTCCTAGCACCTAAAAATTACTACTAACAATGTTATGCTAATGAAACACATATCGGTATCATCGTTTGTGAATCGGTCTGGAAGGCGAATTGCCTCTAAAGTATTGCAACCTGATAAACTGAGCCAAAAGAAATTATTAAAAAAACCCAACCAAATAAACAAAAAAGGAAAAGAAAAGAAAAAGAAAAAGAAAAGAAAAGAAAAGAAAAGAAAAGAAAAGAAAAGAAAAGAAAAGAAAAGAAAAGAAAAGAAAAGAAAAGAAAAGAAAAGAAAAGAAAAGAAAAGAAAAGAAAAAAAAGGTGCTTCACATTTTCTTTACTCTGTTGTTTTCCATCTTAGGCAGAGATCCAATTCAGTATTCCCACTGCTAAAAACAAGTTGCTTATAAAAAAACAGTCTGCCAAATAAATCTTGAATAGCACTAATAGTATATTAGTTCTATATGTATTTAAATATATTCCACTACTCTTGATGTAACTACTGTGTAGGACTCCAAAGCACATCTTAAGCAACCTTAAGAGTTTCCCCCTTACATCGGTCAAAGGGGTTAGAGGGACAGAGAATTTGGAACAGGAGAAGAGGTAATCCTCCTGGGAATTATTCAAACGATTCTGGTCAGCTTTAAGATTCTGCATGACCTTCTAAATTTCATTGTGGGAAAACTTTTACCTGGTGTGAGGAGGCCTGTCTGGGTGCCGCGGCAGCGAGGTGTAAGCAGGAGGCTGCTGCCGCCGCCTTTCGCCCCCGGGCAGTCGGGGCAGGTGTATCAAAAGCAGAGGCAGGGCGCCCGGCGCAGGGGGCTATCAGGCCGGGGGAAACTCTCTGATCGGAGGCGAGACGGGCCTGAGGGTCAGGCCATGGCCCGGAGGGACCCGCCGGGACGGCGGGGTGCACGGGGACGTGTGGGGTACCCAGGGAATTGCGGGGTGCAGAGCGATCTGCACACACGGGCGCCGTGCGCAGCAGGTTTCGCCCACCGCAGGGGCTTTGGGGAGCGGGGAGTTTTGGCCAAGGGTCACTCGCCCAGACGGCTTAGTGTGACTCCCAGGGCAGTGGCCTACACTTCGTATGAACTGAAGATGGGGATATTTTCTGTAGCTTGTACAGTGAAAATTTTAGGGGGTTAGAACATGCTAATTCCAGATTATCAGAGGGGGAGGGAAAATAAACTATTCAAGTAATATTTTCTAACTCATTTATACATCAGTTTTTCCTTATTCTCAAGTACTTCATCTGTAAACACAGCCTTTGCTAAGTTACACAAATTTGTACTAACAACCAATAATCCCAATACATAAACACACTCAATTCCAATGCTGCTTAAAACCAGATGACAGTACAAAAAGTAGAGAAATGAAATAGTATCCTTTCTTCCAAGCTGAAAAGCCGGCGTAAACTGGTGAAGGTTTCACTCGACAAATAAAACAGACAAACAGCCTTGTTTGGCTAGATGTTGTCTGTCTGCTACACCAGCACACCTCATGCAGAAACAGCTTGCCTTCAGATTAAAGTGCACGTGCTCTGCACAGAAAGGCAGCTGAGCCTTTACTGAGAGGGTGCAGGCGGGGTGTTTGCAAGCAGAAGAAACAGATGCAAGGAGGACAAGCAGGCTTAACCTTCATATCGTCAGACTGCCAAAGGTAGAGAAGTGAAATTTATTACTAGAAGAATGGAGGCCTAAGAAAAGGCATTAATTGCACCCCAGTATGCTTCTGCTTTATTGTGGCTGGCTAATATAGTGATTGTTATTTCTACCCATGGGAAACTATTCCCAACCAAGGCATTGCTTTGTGTATTTTAAGTCCATAGGGCGTGCAAATCAAGAAAGAAAAGCAAATACAGTAAGACTCTTAGAATTAATGTGGCTTATGGTCTAAACATGATAGCAGTGTTTCAGTGGATATGTTCTGATTTCAGTGATACCTGCTACACTTTGACAACCAGAGTTATAACTGAAATTCTGGATTACATCGATCCAATTCTGAAGTCTCTCTGGACATTGATACAGAAAATCTGCTTGGAATTTAGCTGCTAATGCCTGTGGTAACAGATTTTTCTCTTTATTTTAAGACTTTATTTTAAATCATTACCCTTCAAGTCTGTTTTAAGGTAGAGCCTTCCCTGTTAAGTGCTGGAAATATGTAAGAGTTTCAGTTTTGAAAAGCAAAATTTCAGGATTTTTGCTGAATAGATGATTAGATCAACCATCTTTTTTTTAGACAATCCTGTTTAATTTTAGACATCTAATGATAAAGACAAAAAATTACAGCACATGGACCTCTATTCTCAACATATGTAAGTATGTAACTCTTTGTTTAAAGAATTAGTGATCCTACATCTTTGCTTATACAATGTCATCACTGGCATAGCCCATGAAGAAAAGCCTAACAGTTAGAGCACTCCTCTCAGAACCCTGGAAGGAAACAAGCTCAAGACTATTGCAACTCAAAAGGATTCAGATTCACATCTGTGTATCAAAAAAAAAGGGTCAGCTGCAAAATGGCACATAGAGGAAGTTATGTTACACAGCAACAACAAATGTAAGGCTCACGAAGTGTCAGATGAGACACAGGGCCTGGGTGTGTCTCTACAAAGGCAGAGTCCAAGTGCCAGGGGAGAAAATAGATTATGGACGGAAAGAGGGAAGTAAGGATAGGAATAAGTGCTAAATTTTCAAATCAGAGTGCCAAAGGGAAAGGTGTCGGGTGTCCCAGGAATTCATAATTGTGGTAGCAAAAGGTGAGTTACAGTCAGGAAAGTGAAAAATGTTTGCTAATAATAAGTAATTTAAACTAACAAAAAAGAATGGTCAAGAAATTGGGAGCTGCTGAAAGACATCCACACTGGGTTACAGGATAATAAATAGAAAGTGAAATTCATTATTGACATATACAAACTGCTGTGCATGGGGAAAATAATTTTGGTTTTATATACATAACAATAGGTTCTAACATTTGGATTTTTATGAAGATATGGTAGATAGCACTAAGAAAATGTAGGTTTATTAGTCATTAGCTGTGAAAACAGAAAAAAATATTGGCAAAAGAACAGAGAACATAACATAAAATACCATGTCCCTCTTTAAATCTAAAAGAAACTGGAATGCACCAGGGACACCTGTGAGTTCCTCACACCTGAAATATACCTGAGGTACCTTAAAACTATCAGGATATAGAAAGAATCAGAGGCAATGATCGAAGGTACATCTTCTGCACATATAGAATTCCAACAGTCAAAGACTTTTCAGCATGGAAAGCAAGGATATACAGAGATATATGACACAAATTTACAAAATTGCGAGAGACCTGGAGAAGGCGGCAGAGGCACGCTTGCTCATTCTTTCTCTTAATATCAGAACTGTGAATCTTCACAAAGGTTCAAAGCAAACAGAAAGATGGGATACTTCACACAGCACACAACTGAATTAATTGTTGCAGGATGTTCAGGGTGTTAAAATTTTACATGCATTTCAAGAACAAGTGGAAAATTCATGTAAAATCACTGACAATTGATCCATAAAAACTCACTATCTCTTGCTCAGATTTGCTATGCTAATAATATATTTCAGAATGTATTGTGACATACTTTTCCTGTCCTGCTCTTTCTAAAGCACCCATTATTTGTTTACTGTTGGAGACAGGACACTGGGATGGATGAACATCTGGGGTCACCCATGACAATTGTTCTTCAGTTGAGAGGGGATTGGGATTTGTGACTTTCATTTGTAGATAAGGGTCCAGAATGAAAGCAATTCTTTAATGCTATTTCAGTGTACAATATATGAAAGGATAACTGCACATGTTCTATATGAAAAATATTTTAAATGGTTCAGGAATGTACAAATTCCTCATTTCAAGGACAGTGCTGCATTGATTGGAATAATTTGCTTATTTTCTGGTGAAATCAATTTAAACAACTAAAAAATTTTCTGCATAAGAGACTGAGCCCCTTTTTTATATTATGCCAGGATAACTGATATAGTAGGCTGCATATAAGTAAAAATTTAAATGCTCTCTAAGATGGAGAAGCAACTCAGACATCTGTGTCCTGGTACTGTAATAGTGGCAAGTCTATGCCATGCATGTCTGAAGCATCCATAGTGTTGCAGGCATTGGCAGAAGTGTCAGTGTATTACTTTTGTCTCTATCTCCTTGTTTAGTTACAGGATCAGTGAAAAGAAGAAGCTTTTTGAAGGAGGAAATAAACAAGTTCTGACTATGGAAAACCAGCTCTAGTACTGAGTTTCACAGAGTTTAAAAGATAGGTTTGACGGCATTTGACATACAGAATATACCACAGCAACTTGTAATATTTCTCTAGTCTTCACATGGATGCTTAATCTACACTGGGACAGGTAGTAATTTCCAATGAGATACAAAAATCTGTTTTAAGGCAAAAGACCTGGGAGAAAGCTGTACGTTCGGACTGCATGGCCTGCTTTTATTATGTATTGCTTATTAAAATAATTATTGAACAATAGATATGAATGGCACAATGATGACCAATGATGACCCAAATTTTTATGCCAGGGTTATATTAAAGCAGTCATTTGGAAAAGTAAAGACAACTTGATATTCCTTATCAACTAATCATGCCCCTTACTGTCAAAAGGGAGGTTTTTTGGTAGAACACAAGGGAAAAAATTATTAGGCAAAGAAGTCTTCCACGAGTAAGGGGTATTATTTTTTATTATCAGTCTTCAATTTACCAAAAAATATAATTTTAATTCTACTATACAACAAACTCCCAGAGTGGGTCAGGTTTTCCTTTAAGGAGGTTGAAATAATTTGAAGTTCAATCAATTATTAATTATGGATAGAGGTGCATAGAGAAAGAAGGAAAAATATATTTTCATGTATTGCTTGCACCATAGAACTGCTACTGGAAAATGATGATTTGCTGAAAAAACATGCAAGAAAGTTTTTAGTGTAATTGTAGTAGCCATTTGTGCTTTATGAACCTGTTGTTTTATGTGGGATGTGTGATTTGGATTTATCCTCTCCTAAGTCTTGAAATTAGGGTGTTTTTAATCCCTATGTGGTCTTTTGACTGTGGCTGGTATGAATTTGTACCATAACAGATTAGTAAACATGAAAATATTGTGATACTTCATATGCTTAATAAAATATATGGTTGAAACTGGTAGGTGCTTGCATCTTTTTTAATGATTATTACTGACTGATTATGAAAAGCTTTCCTGATACACACAGAAAAAAATGCAATGTAATGTGCTACATTGCTAGCTGATTATTACTGTACATAATTTTTAAAGTTGAACGGGACTATTGGCATAAGACCTTGAAAGAGAATCAACTTATTGCTTCCTCAAGTATTTGTGATAAAGAAAAAAGCATAAAAGGATGAATATATCTCCAAAGTTAAGTTACACCAATTACACCAGTAAAACAGATAACAAGTGAATTGAGATCCTTACTAAGCCTCTGGTATCTTTACATTACAACTGTTTATAAGCTTTCTTAAAAATGGGAAATTTCCTGATTTATTTACTAACTTTAAACTTCATTGAAAACAAACAAACAAACATGGAGAAAACATGGGCTTTAATTTGGGATCAAAGTCATATTGCTGCAGGTTTTACATTTCAATATATTTGCTGTTTTGTAAAGGTGTCTCTGTGTCACCAACATATTTCATCTGCAAATCTCCAGAAAAATGAAGAGAAAATATATGGACCAACATCAGTGCATTAGACTGAGGAATTCTAAAGGAAAGAATAACAAATATAAGCATAAAATGGGGTTAATAAAACCTGCAGGCATTGAATGCAAGCTGCTATGAAACAACTCAATGTTTTTCTCTGGTAACCAATTTTTAGTGAAAATATAGGTAATGCAACAATCTGAACACTGAACAGAGCTTCAGTAAAGAGCTTGGTATGATGGCGCCTGGCAAATAATCAATGTATGTTGAGGAGGACTAGAACTTTGCACAAAGGCTGACTATACACTGCAACAGTGTGAAATTATGTAACATAAATTTATGCATTTAGGTCTTGTAACAAAGATATCTGAGGAGACTTGCCAGATACAAGCAACTCACAAGATTCCCTTTACTAACAAAAAAGCAGAAAAGTCACTGAATATGCAGGAATATGAATGAAGGTCAAGAAAAAATTGGAAGTTCTCATGGATTCATAATACCTTTTGCATGCATACAGTGCTCTTAATGTCCCCTCCATTTCTTTCTTACTTGCACAGTACTTTTAAAATTTACTGCTCTATTTATTTACTACTCTGACTTTTCTTAATTTCTTATTGTAAGCCCAGAATCTGTCTTCTCTGAGTTTGACAGTGAATTTCTCCTAAGTTCTCCTGGAATATGAAATTTCCTATTTCTTGTGATACGGTATGATTTTATGCCATTTTTTCACTTAAACTCTATAATTTTTTTTCAGGGCAAATTTTTTTTATAGGGAAGTCAAGTCTGCTCTCAATAGATTCAATTTTCCTAATTTGCCTGAGAAACACCATGAACATGCATTTCTCCCAAGCAGGAATCAGAAAGCTGTTAAATTCAACCACATTCCTCTGATTTGCTGAAATTTAAAATTGCCTCCCTGTTTAGATGGCCATGAAAAAGTATGGGACCACACTAGTGGCACTGATTCCTTGTCATCAGAGAGGTATCTTGAGAGTCCCAGCAGTTGTCTGGAACTCACAAAAGTAATGAGTGGGCATTTTTTTAAATTCATGTCAGGAGAAGGCAGAAAGGCATTTGTCACTACTGTCTGTTAAGGGCATTAACAATAAGCATATGTTAACATTTCTGCAAAAATGGTAACTGCAAGACTCTACCAAGATTTCACTCTCTTCTTCTGAGGGGAATTACCTCTTTGGAATAACACTCTGAACTTTTTTGTTCTGATGTCAACAATCCCTGCCTTGGGATTGTTGTGTGCATTTTTAATTCAGAGCATTATAGCATCATTTACTGTTGCGCAATTAATTTAAGAAAAACAAAATCTCTGCCACTTTTGTATCACTTAAGAAGGAAATGTTCAAGAATGTTCAAGTCAAGATAGCTGTACCAGCACAGGCTGAAGTAAATCAATGCTGTCATACAGGTGAGAACATCCTAATTGCCCATATGATATGCTTTTTTATTTATCAGAGTTACTAAAAATACTACAAGGTTAGTAAAGATAATTTTCTTTAAATGGATCCCCTTTTCCTTTCTTTACATTTTATTTTCCAATTATACTGTCACAAGAAAACCACCAGATTTGAAATGCCAAAAAACTACACTGAGAATCTAAGGCAAGAATGTTGGACATTTATGTAGAAAGTTCCAAAGATTGACAACGCTCCATTAAAAGCAATACTTCAATCTCAAAATTTTGGAAGGTAATTTCAGAATAATACTTAGAGATGACATATCAAAGGAATTAGAATTGGGCATGAATTGGCTTATTAGTGGAGAAAGTTTCACAGACAGTACAGACATAAACTCTGGTCTCTCAAAGGATGAAAGGCATGTTCAATGACTTTTATTCCACCAAAATTAACAAGGGCACATTGAAGAGGACTTACGAAATTGATTTTTGTTTCTGCTGCTGAAGACATTTTAACTTTTCAAGTTTCTTTGATTTTAGAATTTCTCATTAAATACTTAATGACCTAAATAAGGACACTGACATCCAGGTGATAATTCTCCCAGTAGCCACAGAAGACCAAGAGAAAGGGTTTATTAATGCAGTTTCCATTCACATCTTTGGTGGATATAAGGAAGGATTCAATTAATTTGACCCAGTATTGCCAAGACATTCAGAGACTGCTCTATGGATACCAGAACTTGTTACTACTGTTATGTGTACAGGAACTTTCCTTTCTAGCCCAACAGGCGAAATGATGAAAACACTTCATTATCTTAGTGAAAAGTACCACCATAACAAAATAACAAGTAAACAAACAAACAAAAAAACAAAAGACCCAACCCAAAATCAAAACAAACAAAAAAAACCCCAAACAAACAAAAATGTCAAGCTGCAACATGTTAGTTTCTTGGGAACTTACAAATCAGATGAGCAGTACAGTACATTATCTTCAGACTAGACCCTCAGAGCATCAAGAGGTCCAGTCAAGATTGAGTTGGATTTTTTTCATGCTAGATAGAGCTGTAGAATATAAAAAGGCACTACTTACATATTTTACAGACAGAGAACATAAAGAAAACCTAACTTTGCTTAGATAGCTGGTAGCAGAGACAGAGATTGTATCTAAACCTCACAAATATTGGTTCAAGCCCCACCTGCAAGATCCTCTTCTCTCTCACGGGAAGAGCCTTTCATTTTGATACTTTTCTCCTAATTCAATTCCTAGAAATGGAGGCATGTAAATAACTGAAGGCTTACATCCTTATGTCCATAAAACTCTGCTGTAGTGCTGGTACCTGTCCTACTTTGAAGAAAGCAATGATAAAATCCACTTGCATTCTCATGCAAATAAGCTTTGGGTACCAGCACTGCCTCAGTGACAGTCTGAATTTAGACAGACTTCCTCTTTCCTTTGAGTCTTATCTGAGCCAGATATTTTCATTTTCTTACTGAGCTAAGCTAGCTAATCAGGTCTTCTCATCCCTTTGAGCTCTGTGGTTTCCAATTAGCATTATCCCTTTTCCAAGTGCTATGGAGCTTTGGCTCCTTGGAAGAACTGCCTCATTCTGCCTTGAGGTCCTGATGCTTGCAGATGGCAGTGCCCAGCCCCAGATATGGATACATGGATAGAAGTCAGGTTTTTGTTGCTTTGAACTTTACCCATTTAGGCAGCTGCTTTCAGCTCTAGAATGGACACCACCCAGTTCTTCTTGGTTATGCAGCTATTTATTCTCAATTTTTCCGCTTACCAAATGTTTCTTGCTACAATATATAGCAGTGATAAAAAAAACAGGAAAATGGGGAGGATGAAAGTTTCATGGAAGAAGTAAAGGGTGCAAAGAACTTGTTAAATATTCTATTAGGCCCTCATTCTAAGAATTTCCATTAATTGCTTTGTCATCAAAATGCTCAGGGGGATCCTAATGATCTCAAAGGATTCAGCTGGACCACCCAGAGCCGCAAATGGGAAAAGAAGCTACAAGGGCCTCTTGCAGGATTAAACTTACTCCCCTTCTAACATCTTGAAAATATTCTATGAGGGGCCTTCCCACCATCTTCAAGTAATGAAAACCTTTATTTGTACTCATCTAATGACTTTAGTGCTACTGTGCTGCCTGAAAGCCAGACCAGAATAAAATATTCACCTCTAAGACTGACTTGACAGAAGTGTTATGTCATAGCAGTAAGACCACTGGAAACACATCTTAAAGGTTTCTGTATCCTGGCAAAATATAACTAACATATAGGCTACCTGCCTACAGAATTAGCATTTATCTGTGTGTCCTACATCCTGAAGAAACATTCTGTGTATGTCAGGGACTAACTCAATGAAGTTGCTACTGATGGCCTTTACATGAATCTTGCAGTAATAAATCTTCCCATTCAACAGGAATATCCTATCTTAAAACTTTTACAAATGAAAAGGGCAGGATGAATTTTGTGACTTAAACTCAGTTGGAGAAAGGGGAAATTACCTCACAAAGTAAAAAATAAGGCAGGCAGGGAGATGGGGAATTGGCAGTAGAAATTATGTGTGCCTGCATACAACTATAAATGAAAGAAATTAAATTACATTATAGCCATCAAAATATGTAGCCATATGGATTATACATATAAAGTATACATACAGTAAAAGATCAGATTTTTGAAAAAGAGAATTCTGTTTTCCATCATAATTCAAATTAAGAAATATATTTGTTCCAATATTCCATAATAGCATAGCCATTTTTCTGGAAACATAAGGGAAATAAAAGGTAGTAATATAATATATACATTATTTTAAAGTTATGGCCAATAAACCATGAGAAATCTTCCCCCAACAGTGGAGTAGAATTGAATATGACAAAACCACTGTGAATTTTCTGATGCTGGAATTGAATCTGTGGCAAATATCAGACATATGGTCTATTACTTATTTTTCATGTGGTTTGTTGCATCTGATTGTCCATAGTTATGAACGGAAAACCTGCTATGGACCTCTTCCGTTAGTGAATATGTTTAAAAAGCTGAAAATGCAGGGCAAAGAGATGACCACATGGCAAGGTCATAGACTGTGTGAAAGGCAAACATTTTCATTAGAATTTGATGTCCATTAAATTTTACAGCAATCAGCTTGCATTTTAACCTGGACAGTTGCACTTGCTTTGGCCTTCTGAGACTTTCCAAGACCATGATAATTTCTTCACTGTTACAAGAACAAATACTTTTAATGACATGTTTTGGAGATGCTCACATTAAAACAAAAGTCTTCTTTATGAAGCACTGAAACTGTACTTTTTTATGAGGTGAAAGTTTCCATTGATCTAAATTTTTAGAGACTACAGAGAAGATCATTTCACCACATGAGAGAATATTCAAATGTAAGAAGACTCCCTCACAGAAAGGGACAAGTTTTAAAGTATAAAAAGGCCACAATTTTGCTCTACATCATAAATCCTTCTGTAATCCATAGGCAGAGTATTAGCCATATCATGGAGTGTTACATGCAGAGACACTGACAATGTATGTTCACAGTTTACTCTTAGATGGCCTTGTGTTTTAGCACTCCCCTTTTGATTCCTCATATATCATGAAGAAGATTTCTCTGTAAGTATGTGAAAAAGGTTAAATTCTCATTAAAGGCCAATCCAGCCACATGCATGATAGCATTCTTCAATTAAAAGGAAGACTTAACAAACTAATTGACAGGACAAAGCTTTTAAAGCCTACATTCAATCTCTTAGCACATTTAGGAAGATTATGGTTTAATGTACAACTCTTTGGCTTTTCTGACATATCTTCAGTGCCTTGCCGAAACCTTCCCCCCTCCTGCACCTGGACCTGAGCTCATTGTGCTTTAAGGAGGGTTATTTTGGCTTGAAGAGAAGAGGACTTTCATGACTTCAAACATGGACATTAGATCAAGTTTTTATCTTCTCACATAATCCTGTCTTTGATGTCACCAGGCTGAGGCCTCTCAGAATAGAAAGAGAAAGCTGTGAAAAGAGGCCCATTTAATTTATACATTTAAGTGATGCTGTTCTAATTCACCAGACTAGCATTTTCATTGTTTTCTGCTTTGCATCCTAAAGGCAGGCTTACACCAGGCAATTATGAATGGCTCTTCTGAACAAATAATTGAAATTCTCTAGTTGTGGGATATGGTTAAACAATGTCAGGATTGGAGATGAGAGGTCAAATATATTCCCATTGGCACCACTGAAGTTACAGGGTACTCTTTTCACTTGCCTTGAAGGATGAGTATTTGTAATCATTTGTTTTAACAGCAGTTAATCAGGTAAGCTGCATGATACAAAGAGCAAGCATGAAAATCACATTTTGTATTTGCCTTCAATCCAGAACAATTGTCTTGAGTTAAAATAACAACTCCTGAGAAGGTGGTATGGAAGAATGCTTTGCAGCATAAAGACCATCTGATGAGAATTAAGTTGGTAAAAATACACAACATTTACAAAACCCTCCTCTTGAAACTGCGGTAAGGAGACAGCTGTAAAAATAGCAATTGATTCTATGTGCAAACATTGCTGTTGAATAATTCCACAAAGTTACTGGTGGAGCAATGTCTCTGTAACTGATTATTTTTCCTTTACCTAAAAAAGAAATTGAAACACCTGAGGGATTGAGATATAATTTCAGCATTGTTTACCTTTTAAAGCAAATAATTTAGTCTTTCACAAAACAACTAGTCCCAAATTATCCACAAAGAAATTACCCACATTATTTTCTAGTGAATTTTGTAATGTAGGAATTTTGTGCCAAAGTTCATCAAAACAGTAGAATTTTGTACATATCCTAAGGAAATCCAAACTCTGTGAGTGTGTGTGCATGTGGACAATGGAATTGTACTGCAGAAACACAAATCATGAGATACAACACCTTATCAAATTGAAAGTTGAATAGAAAGGTCTTTTTGTTTCAAGGATTCACTAAAGGAAAGGACTGACTAGAAGAAAACCAGGATAATCCAGAAGTAAAATACACCTACCTACCTGATTCAGAGATATTTATGCATAGTGATCATTGCCATGAACCAAAACCAGAACAATTTGTTCTTCCACTTTCACCAAAATACAGTATACAGGATAAAATTTACATATTGTTTGTTGCCTTACCTAAGGCATTGTGCCTGTTTCACAAAATACACTTGGTCCAAAACAAAGTACTGTTAATTCAAGCCATTCAAAACTCAAAGCTTCTGTCTCTCCCACAACCCCCAAATCTTTTCCTTTGCCTTTTGAAAGTATGAACTGCCAAAGTTCAATCCTTCTTTATAACAACAAAGCTAAAACTTATTTCTCTTTGAAACACAATCTGATATGGATCATATTTATAATGACATTAATTTGAGAGAACAGAGTTCATAAATACACCCATTAAAATTATTGGAATTTTTATACTACTGCTCCTACTACCACTTCTCACCATTGCAGTCCCAAAATTCTTAATTACATGTTTAAACATCATGTAGACTAAAGCTCCACACTGACAGTTAATGAGTTTAAAGCAGAAAATCTTTGTTTTTCATGTAACTTTTTTTTTTTCCTAGTGCTTGACATCCATTTTATATCACCAGCACAAATAAATCCATGGCACAATTACACATCATTTCCCCTTTTACTTTGCCTTTTATGGTTATTAAAGTTTATTTCAAGAGACATGTTCTTTATTTTTTTTTTGCTTTCTAGTGTGAGGTTAACATGAGTTATACTCTAATTTATGTTTATTAGTGCGTTATGATTCTGACAGCATCTCCATGAGAAACGTTACTGACTTCCTCAACTACCTTTCTGATGATCATAAAACAAATACTGAACAATGAGGAAAGCCTAAAAAATACCCCCCCCCCCCCCCTGCAACCAAATTGAAAAAGAAAACCTAACCCAAAAAAACAAAAAACCCCCAAACAAACAAAGCCCTCCTCCCCCAGGTCTAAAATTGAGGAATGGCTGTCTAAATACAACCTAGATTCTATGCTGTGTCACTTAATGTAATTTTTTTTTGCTGGTGTGGTTTGAGATGTAAAAATTTATATTGGAGCACTGTCTCATCTGTGCCAGTCTATGCCAGTGATTCCAAGAATTTTGGAACAGAAGGTTAAAAAAATTACCTACAATAGTCAGAATAAATTAAACTCTGGGCAAGGAAATGTCACATTTCTGCTGTTGTTACTATTGACATTAGTCCCACTGACTTCATCAGGAGCTGGATCAGTCTCTTGTTTTGGTGAAAAACTATAGACCTGCCAGTTCTGCATGCAGAGTTGCTCATATGTTCTGCATTTCTGGAACACAGTCACAATTGCCTAGGGATTGACCATATCTAAGTAGAATAGCCACTCAGAATAAGGAGTAGAACTATCCTTTCTCAGTAGGTATAGGAAAACATTAGCATCAGCATTATACTAGTTCATTAGACTACCTAACATCATGTTAAGAAAACAATATAAATATAGCTCTAGTATATAGAGATATGGTTTATTTAATTGTAATTTATGTGATTTCATGGGAGAATTTGATCAAATAGAATCAGAATTTCTGCAGGAACTGTAACACTACAATACCTGTGCTGCTAGTGGCTGGAGACCACTTCAGAGTGGTCCAAAGTCTGCACTCTGTCACACATGGATGGCAGTCTAGGGAATGGTAGAGTAGATGGCTGACAATTTCCTGTCTGCTGAATTTTCCTCTAAGTAGGGCAGTAAAACTGGGAACTGCTAGTGCCTACACAGACTGCCTCCTTTTCGTCCTAATGGGTGAAATCACTTTTTTCTTGGCCTAAACAAGGTTGTTTTTTTCTGTCACATGCCCTGGCTATTAGGAGATGTTGCTAACAATATCACCCAGTTTGGAAATCTTTTGTCCAGTGGGGAAGAAGTTTTCGGCTACAGTTTCTATGCACATAAAAAAAAAAAAAAAAAAAAAAAAAAAAAAAAAAAAAAAAAAAAAGAGCAAAGTCCTTAAAGATGGAAAGTGTTAAGACAGAACACTTAGCTGTGTCCCTTCATCTGGCTGGCTTAGTTCCTGGCCAACGGAATTTTAGTCACCTAGGGAACATCTTAGTGCTATATGTAGCAGGGGACAGCTAATTAATAGCATATTCCACGAAGAAGGGACATTTCACTCGCCTTAAACAGGAATCAAGCCATGTCTCATGCAGCCTGAGTGAATGCTGTATCATGGAGCTGCTGGAAACCAGGATGCACACCCCCTCCAGCCACAGAACAAAGAAATGGAGTTTGACACTTAGTCAACACTGGCTATATTAGGTATCTTAGGAGGGACTTTGATGTATCCCATTATAAAGCAAGTATTTTCTGTGGGGATTCCAGACAGCTAAATCAGGCTCTGGATTCTGCCACCTGACCCAGGCATACACATTTTTTCTGTGAAGCTAATCCTACCTATGTATGTTTAAATAATACTGAAATAGTTACATCTTGTCATACTTCATTCCATGCTCTCTTTATTTCAGCATACACAGAAATAAATTGAGAGATGCAGAGATAAGTCATAATACCAGTAAAATATTGAGCAGAAAATCAGTAGCCCTGTTTGGGTGAAGACTGAAAAGTTAGGCTGCGGTTTTCCAGTCATATTTTTCTCCCTTTGTGCTACTTATTTATGACATGAAAAATCAACTACATCCAAGTGGAGTACAGTGGAGCACAGAGGAATTATCACTTCGAACAGTTCTGCCAATACAACAATACTCACCTCTGCAGCTGTAGCTGCTGGAACCTCCTTTTGGACTCATTTATCTTATTCTATCCAGTTACACAGCAGGTCAGTACTAGATCAGTAAGGGTAATCTAGACTTTTCAGAACATTGATTCATGATCTTTTAAAGCCATTTATTTGTAAACAAAATATGGTACACAGAGTAATTACTTACATAGATCTTTACTTAGATGGCAGCTCATATCTATCTTACATAGTTGTAAGTAGTTGTCGGGGGGGAATTTGATCCCAGAAAAATGATTTCTTTCTGACTTGCAATCATCCTTAGGACTGTATATTTTCTGAACTGCCCATGACTAACATTAGAGTCAGAGTTTTTAAATATAATTTATTACAAAGGAGAGATCAGACATCTTACAAACAGAATAAAGGTGCATGCACTGATGATGTTTGTTTATCTTTTGAAAATGCTTCTTAGCATAATGTTCATCATATTTCCATAAAAGCAGAGTGGTGATGATGTGATTAGATAGTTAAGTTACTTTGTCATTGTCTTGGTTTGGAAAGACAGGTGTCTGCTAAGGAAGGCCGGAGCCTCCCCTCAAATAGAGAATGTAAACCCCCTCCCTCTGAACTGTTACAAATTTTAAATCAAGGGGCTCTCAGGCAGAAAATACAGGAGCAGGAATAACAGTTCTTTACTAGGGAAGCAAAATAAAAATATAACATTAAAAAAATGCAGTAAATTAAAACAACACTGACAAAGTCAGAACACAACCTGACACCCTGTTGGTCAGGGTGTTGATAGCAGTCCAATTGGAATTGTGGCTGCAGTCCTCCTGGAGGGTCAGGTGTGGTTCTGTTGGAGCTGTGATCCTGTAGAAGAAAAGGTGAAATCTTCCTCTGTAGATCCAGTTGAAGGGGTAGCTGTCCCTCTGGGCAAAGTTCAGTGGAGAAAAGCTGTCCTGTCACTCCAAACTCCCAGCTATATCTGTGTAGGAATCCTTGGCTCCTCCCTCTAGGTGGAGCATCTCACAATGGGAGTTGAAGTTCTTATCAGTCATGCATTGACATTCAATAGCCTGTTATCAGCAGATCTCTCCCCGAGGGAGAAGTGATTGAGGAAGAGATAAAGAAAACTGCCCACTTAACAGAACTGCCATACAGATGGCAAAAGAATACAATTTGCTTCACAATCCACTACAGTCATTAAAATGATTTTATGAATAGGATGAATAATAGCAACTGGATACCTGTGATAGCCTTGATCTGAAGAGTCTTAATCTATATACAGAGATCAGAATAGGAATAATACATGTAAAAAAAGTAAATTTAAAACTGATTAAAAACTGCCATAAACCAAATTTGCCAAAGGGAGTTTCATCAATATGGGTAAGGTAGAGTTTTCACAGGCAGGGAGATATACTTGTGACTAGGAATAATTGGGAAGTCGAAATCCAATTAATATCTGTGCTTGTGAACACTGGCAGAGTGGAAACAAATGGGAATACTGCAGGGATAGGAGTAAGCAAAGAAAGGTTTGAGATTTGATATAATGGGAAGACAAAGAGGGAAAGAAGGAAAGAAAGAGTTGAAAGAGAAAGAAAGAAAGAAAGAAAGAAAGAAAGAAAGAAAGAAAGAAAGAAAGAAAGAAAGAAAGAAAGAAAGAAAGAAAGAAAGAAAGAAAGAAAGAAAGAAAGAAAGAAAGAAAGAAAGAAAGAAAGATGGATAGATGCTGAAAATACTGTGTGTGAGAATGACAAGAGTTAGACAAGACCTGGAAAGGAGTTTCAAAGTCAGCAATAAAATGAAGAAATCATTGGTCAAACCAAAGTTGCCCCCATGTGATTCACTGCTGGGACAGTCACAGCAGTACAATCAAGCCTTCAGCAGACTTAGATGAGTACCCATTTTAAGTAAGACAACATCATAAATGTGATAGAGGGTGCTTTTCAAAAGGGCAGACTCATGAAGTCAGTAGTGGAGACTGCTGAAAGACAAAATGCTCATGTACATCACAAGCTCTTAAACATATGACCCCAAATGCCTATGGGAAGTCATAATTGAAATGTCATCTTTAAAATTGCTCACTCATACAGACTACTTTGGCTTCACAGATTTATACATTGATGAGATACCTATGTTTCTAGTTATAGTAGGGCTCTGAAGTGGAACAAGATGGTTTTCAAATGGTCAGGAAAATTGAAATTCTTCACTTTTAGGAAAAAAACACAGAGTAGAGAATGATTCGAAAGATTTCAGAAGATTTTGGTCCCAAACACAGTTGATACAAGTTGAACTGAACTCAACTTTTTGGTGTTAAAGAGCACATCACAAAACCAATAAAGCACAGCACAAATATTTGTGACTAAGAAAATTTTCCCAATGTAGGTAAAGAAATTTTCAATTTCTTGAGTAAATTAAGTAATGAGTATACCAGTGGAGCACAGAGGTATAAAGTAAAGTAATTTTCAATTGGATAGATCAAGTCCCTATTCTCAAATACTAATATGAAAAGGACATTCCAGTTAAAGAGAATGTACAGCATCAATTCACTAATTTTATTTTGATAACATCTTAAGGATTATTAGAAGTTACATAAAAAAGAAATTGCAGATCCCAATTCCTCTTAGAGTTAGAATCTGGCTCTTATAAAGGTTCTAGAAGATTGTATTTTTAATCTTCATATTACTGTTGGCTTATATTAATACATATGAGAAGTAGGTGAAAATTTTTCGGTCTTTTGTTTCCATATCATCCCTTATGTTGATTTTTGTAGGAGTGGCAAAACAATTTGTTTTGAAACTCTGCAAGAGAAAACAAAGTTTTGTGTGAGCAATGGAAGCGCTAAAGCTGGGACCCTATAGATTTGCTTCCTACATTCTCTAGAGCCCATGACTCATGTGTACTCAATTTTTCTTTGAATTATAACAAACCATCCAGTTCTTTCGGTTTCATGTTTAATGAAAGCCAAACAAATTTCATTCTTTTTAGACCTATAATTCTCTGGAAACGTGGAGGCTTGAAGGGAAGAGGAATTACAGATGGAAAGTCTTACTGCACAATTTTTTAAGGTATTTTGCGAAGGAAATTAGAGAATAAAGTGATAATATTAATGTAACCAGTACCACATAACAAAAGACAGCATGGGAACTATTTCAGATTGAACTATTGGCTCATAAGCAGATGAGACTTTATTGAATCCATATATGGTTAAATACTGAAAATTGTGGGCCAATTATTACCAACAGGCCCTTAGAAACACAAATTAGTTAAAAAATACTCCCCATTCATCAATTCATGACACACACACAGAGAAAAAAAACCCCACAGAACTGAGAGATTATTAAACCTTGATTACATCTGAAGTACAATTTGCACTGATGTGTATGAGTTCTTTGGCTAAATAAAATCAATTTAAATTAGACAGTCTAGTAAGTCTTACTTGGAGCAAATCTTAGAGACTAAGATCATTTTTCTTTAAATTGATACTAAATAGTAGTTACTGAATTTTTAGACTATCTTTCTTTAAATCAATAATAAATAGTAGTTTCTGAATTTGAAAAGGGTAATAAAGCTGTTGAGACATTTAATCTTGAACATAGGATCTTGCTTATAAGAACAAGGGATCGTATAACATACCGTGAATAAATGCTTTTTTAATAACTATTGAAAGATTGACACTAGTTCTTATAAAAACTGATAAATATGAATGTGAAAATGAATAAAATATAAGGTCATCAGCAGCTTACCCTATTTTATGAACTTTGATCATGTAATAGGGTTTGCATTTGTTTCTCAGATCTGAATGGAGATGGAATTCAAGATAAGATATTAATCATAATTAAACTGACTATAACAGGTCTACGCCAGCAAATTCTTAACGACAACAAAGAATGCTTAGCCATAATGAACTGTTTCATTCATTAATTTCCTCATTAAGGGGCCCTCCACTTAATAAGTTCAGTAAAAAGTTGATATAATATTGTATTTGTATTCGCTCTTTTATCAATTTCCACTTCGGTGGTATATTATTTGGAAAATGAAATAAATAATTTAAAACATGTAATTGCTTGTATATATTCATATAGTAATTCCCTAAGCAATGCTGTGTTTATAAGTTGTCAGTGTGCATATAAATTTGTCATACCCACCAATCTCATGTTCATTTATTTACTACTATTCATTGAGAAACAGATTAAAAAGGACATGCTGCCCCTTCTTCGAAAGTTTTAATAAGGCCAAGTAGGCCAAACAGTGTATTCCAATTGAATCCTGCTGGTTGCCAGGACTTGAAAATTACTCATTACCGTTCTCCATGATTTAATATGTTTGTATGTATGATTATTTATGAATATATGTTAAGTGACAGATAAAATAACACTTTCTCATTTGGATATTAAAATGTATTAATTGTTCAGTATGTACAGGCTCATAGGAACTTGTTGAATACCATTAATTAACTGAAATGTGAGTCATATTGATAAAAAGTGGTGATAGCCCTGTGCAGAATAAACAAAGAATGACCTAAAAAGACATCTTCCTTTTCTTTGTTCTTCTCCTCTTCCCTCCTTTCTACCACCAAACCAGGCCCTCATAAATACCTACATGACCACTATCCAGAGAATTCAGGAGCTAAGCTTTTGTTTTCCCAGAAAAATAGCAGTGC
Source organism: Urocynchramus pylzowi (assembly GCA_013397555.1). NCBI lineage: Eukaryota > Metazoa > Chordata > Aves > Passeriformes > Fringillidae > Urocynchramus > Urocynchramus pylzowi. The sequence continues at coordinate 114,471 of VZRH01002614.1, forward strand.
ACACACTGCATGTAAGCAAGTTAAAAAGCATATTGTTCTTGTCTTTCCCAAAACTACCAGAATCAAAGAATCATTAAGACAGAGAAGGACTTCCTGAGATCATCTCTTGGAACTAGCTCAACTAGTGCTACCAGCCTGGGTTTTGAATATCTTCACAGAAGAAAACTCCACAGCCTCTCAGGGCAAACTCTGCTGGTGTTTGGCCATCCTCATAATACAAAAATATTTTTATGTTCAGAAGAAATGTCATGTTTTTTTAATTTGTGCCTATAGTCTTTTGTTTGCAGTGGGTAGAAGTAAAAGTATCTCCCTCTTTTTGATTCTCTCCCATATGCCATTTATACATGTGTTTAAGATGTCCCTGAGCCAATCTCTCCAGGCTGGTCACTTCTAGCTCTCTTAGTTTCTCCTCACATGAAAGATGATTCAGTCCCTTTATCACCATCTAGACCCTGCACCAGGCTTACTCCAGTATGTCAGTATCTCTTCTTTAGTGGGGAGACCAGCACTGCACCCAGAACTCCAGATGTACCTCACCAGTGCTTACCAGAGAGGAAGGATCACTTCACTCAATCTGCTGACAACAGTTGGCATATTGCAGCTCCAGGGGCTGTTTGATCATCTTCAACTCGCTGTCCACTGTCCCTCAGGTCTTTCTCTGCAATGATACTTTGCAGCTGAACAGCCCTCAGAATGTCCTGGTGCATCTCTCTCAAGAGGCAAATCTTTCTCTTACCCTCTTTTGCACATCAGGAGATAAATCCCAGCCTAATTCTCCAGCATGGCAAAGTCCCTCTGATGTTTATGGTAATTGTCCCAGTTTTGCTTCCTCTGCAACTTGCTGAAGGTGCACTGTCTCAATGTCCAGGCCATGGATGACATGTGAAACAGTACTGGCTCCGGTATTTTCCACTGTGTAAATCACTAGCGATCACAATATTTTGGGCCTGGCCATTCACATCTGTTTCAGTCTCCCATTGTTTAACAAGATGTCCTAGGGTGACATTAGGATGCTCGTATTCTCAGTCTGTTCTGTGTGTGCTGGATGTTGTGTTCTGTGCCTTCAAAACTGGCCCTGAACAGTGAAGTTTCGGTTGGTTATCAGCTTGCTCACTCCCCCACAGTCGGCAGGACACAGACAGTGCAGTGTATTAGTGCTGCTTTGGGTTTTTTGCTTTGCTTTTCACTTTTGCTCTTGCTTTCGCTCTTGCTTTCTTTCTTGCTTTTGCTCTTACTTTCTAGTTAGTTTAGCTGTACAGTCCAAATTTTCTCTGGACTGTCCTCCTTTCCCTTCCCTTGGAGCCTTCTGAACCTGCTCCAGGCTGGGACCCAAGGAAACACCGAGAACACCTTGCAGCCTGCTGGGGCCCACTCTGCAGCCCTTCCCAGTGCCAGAGGGACTGGTAACAGAGCAACCACCCACCGGAGAGACTCTCTGAGTTTGTCATCTCTTCACAGCAGTGAACACATTTTGTCCTCTGGTATTGCTCATTCTGTGTGCTGGGGAGTGCTGTGCCTGATAATAAACAGGTTCTTTCCATCTCTCTCTCTGAGGAAAATCCTTCCCGAACCGGTTGGGGGGAGGGGCTGTGTGGGCTTGTTTTCTGGAGGGGCCCCCCTTGGAGGTTTTCCCACAAATTCGCCCTAAACCAGGATACAAGGTAGTCACCTCATTGCAGGAGTATTTCAGGTTTCACTGGATGCTGAAAGGGTAGCCAAGAAATGAGATAACTTCTTCTTTTAGCATTAGCAGAGAAAAAAACTGACAGCAAAAAAACGGTGTTATTGCAATCCTTGCATATGTCTTTTGTTTACAACTTCTGTGTCTAAGCCTAGGGAAGAAGAATTGAGGATTTAATTGCAAAACTGTGTAATTTAAATAATGTTCTCAAAAAATAAGATGTTGTGCAACAGATTTTCTCTGACAATATGAAATCCTAGGCCTAAATCCATATGCTCATGGAAATATGATTCTAGTGTACAGTGGAATGTGAAGGAAATTAACTCTTGGACTCATCCAAGACCTTCATGACCAGCTCTCTTGCTGATGAACTATTAATAGTAAAAGATCTAACTGCATTTTCTTTGTTTGGCCAAAAGTCTCACTGCTGGGAAGGATGCATTTCTGGGAACTGAAGAGGAAGATGGTGTATTCCTAGGAGCTGCCTGAAAGTGGAAAATACTATAAAGCAGTGGACATTAAGTAGTTTACGGAGTTAAAAGAAAAATATATAGAATGCACATTTGAATCTGAAATGCCTTAAAGCTTTTCAGTGCTTCATTATATGCTTTATAACTATATAAATATATACAAGTAATTATATATTTAAAATTCTTTATTTCATTTTCCAAATAATGTATCACTAAAGTGGAAATTGATAAAAAAGAGAATAAAAAATACTATTAATTACACTTTGGAAGAGTGAAGTGAAGGAGTTTCTACCCAGCACAGACTCTGATGAATGAACCTTAATGCAGCCAGTTAATTTAATACTTCAAGGAATTCAAGAATAGGGTTTCATGATAATTCTGTATGAAAGTCCTTATGTTCTGTATTAAGCAACACTCTTTCCTGCACTTCTTTTTAATAATAGGACATGAAACAAATAATAGTAACAATGTTTATAAAGCAAGGTTTTCTATAAAAGGAAGACTGTCTCAAAACACAAGCTTTGCAGAAATTAGTGGGTTTGTTGCCCTGAAGATAAATTAACAGTCTGAACTGCTTGTTGAAGAACATATTTGACTGCGATTCCTATTCAAATTCTTAATTACTTTCTCATACCTGAAAGAAGAACCTAGCAGACTGATTCTACCATCTTTAACAGACAACTTCTCACATCTGCCCTAGATAAAAAGTAACATTGTCCTGCAGTTAATAAAAACACACAGATTATAAATATTTTGTGGTTTTTCTCTAAATTGCAGGTCACTGCAAAAAGATGTTGAGATAATAAATCTACCGAATAAACATATTCTCCTGGCACTCAGCAGGGGCTGGCTTGGGCTCATTTGTCTCCAGTTCATTATCTTGTCTGCATTATTCAGTAGTCTGGTTCATGCTCAATGGGCTTCAAACAACTTTTAACAGCTAAAGTCTTCTTCAGTTTTGACTCACTCTCTCACTTTGTAAAACAAATTTTAAAGTTGCTCAAATTGCTATGGTGAATTAATGTCATTAATGCTGTTACTGAGTGTTACTTATTCACGTGGTATTGTGGATGCTCAGCTTGGAATTAGCAAACATATGTGGAAAATTTCCAAAGTTTCCATTTAAGCATTGTCAGATTCAGTTTCATATATGAATAACAGCTGTTAATCAAAAGACTTGTGCTGCATCCTTTATACATATATATGACTATTATTTTTTAAAAATATAAAATATGTATTATTTTATAAATACTTATTTTATATACAAAGATCAACAAAACATGTTGAAATAAAACTCTGAACAACTAAATATTTATTTGCATATATTTATAATTTATTGACATGTAGTAGTACTTAAAAACCCCAGAATTATGTATTCCTAAAACATGACTCAGACATATTTCAATCTTAGGGTGTCAAAGATATTTTTAACACTGTTTATTGGGTTTGCATGGCAAGGTTTTGATAACAGGGTGACTAAAGGCACGAGTGAAGGCCCTAGAAAGTTTCTCCATTCTTCCATGTCCGACTGAGCCAATGCCAGCTACAAGGGGGACCTGTCAGAGCCAATCAACGATGGTGCTAGTGCCTTTGAAATGACTTATTTAAGAAGGGAGGAAAAAATACCTGCTGCACAAAAAGCAGCTGAAAGAGAAGAGTGAGAACATGTGAGAGAACAGCCCTGAAGACACCAAAGTCAGTGGAGAAGTAAGGGAAGGAGGAGCTGAGATTCCCCTGAAGCTTGTGATAAAAACCAGGGTGAGGGAACTGTGCCCCTGCAGCCTGTGGAGGCTGTGGTACAGCAGAGATCCCACCTGCAGCCCGTGGAGGACCCCATGATGGAGCAGGTGGATATCCAAAGGAGGCTGTGACTCTATGGGAAGTCTGCACTTGAGCAGGCTCCTGGCAGGACCATCTGACCACACTGGAGCAGATTTCTGGCAGGACTTGTGTCCCTGGAGGGGGACCCACACTAGAGCAGTGTTTTCCTGAAGGACTGCACCACATGGGAGGGACACACGCTGGAGAAGTTTTTGAAGAACTTCAACCCCTGGGAAGGAGAAGGACCCATGCTGGAGTAGGTTGTGGAGGACTGACTGCCATGGGAAGAACCCCATGCTGGAGCAGGGGAAGAGAGTGAGAAGGAAGGAGCAGCAGAGACAGTGTGTGATGAGCATGCACAGCGGGTCCACAAGCCCCATTCCCTGTCACCCTGTGCCACAGGGAGGGTGAAGGTAGTGCAAATCAGGAATGAAGTTGAATCTGTGAAGAAGGAAGGGTTGGCTGGCAGAATGTGTTGGAAGTGTAGGTTTTATTTCTCATTACCCTATTCTGCTGTGCTCGGTAATAGTGATTTCCCCAAACTGAGTCTGTTTTGCCTGTGACAAATTGGTGAGTGATCCCTTCCTCTTCTTATCTCATCCCATGATCCTTTCATCATATTTTCTCCCTCTGTGAAGCTGGGGAAGGCAAACGATAGAGCAGCTTCATGGGCATGTGGTGGAAAGTCATGTGGTCAACCCACCATACGCTGGTTTTCTCACTCTCATGAAGTTCCAAAAATTGCTCCTTGACAATTGTGGGCTCCTATTGCCAATTTCAGAATTAATTTGTGAAAGGGTTATGTCTGCTAAATGACTCTTGTCACAGAAGGAAGGTATGGGTTTGTCCTTACGTTCAGGCTAGAAGACACAGGTACATGTTTTGAATTTAGGGAAAAAAAAACCCTTTTTTGACTTAGGGAAAACAAATTAAAGCAAATCTGAATTCTAAATAAATTCAACTGCCAGGCATTTCTCAACATGAAATTCCAGGATTTTCAGAGCTCTGGTTTTGCTTTTTTTTCCTGAAAATGCAACAAAATATATCCTTGCATTTGAAATGTCTGGCATCCACACAGAAGAAACTCATATTTAAATATTTCCAAAGCAAATACATAAGATTGCATGCACTTAGCAGTAAAGTTGCATCAGGAAATAAACAACCAAAAACAAACCAGAAATTCTAGCTTCTTTTTAATATGTTTATCTATCACAGGTCTTAAGATACGCATGAGTTGTGTCAGACAACAATCATGTCTTTTCACACTGTTAGGCAGTTCTATCTGTGGCCAGAACAAACTGCAATTTGATTCTTGGTGATACCATTTGATAGGTACACAAAAGCAGTAGAGACTACATAAACTCCAGAAGCCAAATAGCTATGCATGCTACATGGAAGATCACACACCAGTGCAAAATGAATTGTCTTTTTTTTTCTCTATCAGATTAGATTATACAGTAACACCTCAGCTGAACCCTGGGAAAATAGAAAGGATAATAAATATCCTTAAATATTGATGTTAAATTTATTACATGCTTATCACTGCATGCTAATTTATAAGGCTTCACTGCTGGGAAAGAATATATTCTACAGTCTAAAGGCCATGCCAGCAAATGTATTTCAGCACCAATTGCTTCCAACTTCATTAACTAGAGGTCGTAACTGAATACAGAACCAAACAAAATTCTTTAGTCAGCAAAGCGATTGCAGGAACTGTGAAAAATGCATGTAAACACAGAATGGAGTGAAACATTATTACAAAACATCTAACAGAGGCAGCTTAGGGACCTAGCAAATGCCAACTATTTCATACTATTAATTTCTTGTAATTAAACAACCAGCAAACACCTAACAATGCTGAGATAACAGTGCTGACAAGTCTGAGAAGTAAAAGTGATGTGGAAAAAAAAAACTGATGTGGAAAAGAAGGAATTTGCAAATAATCAGACTCTCATCGATTTTCTATATGAATTTCCTATCAGCATAGCTTCTCTGTCATTCAGTAGTCTGACCACAGCATTATCCTCCTACAGAATCAATAGGTGAAACTTTCAAATTTGTTTCCTCACTAAAAATACATGGAAATCATTTAAATAAAACAGTGAAAAGAATTTTGCTTTCAAAAGCGAGAGGATTATTAATATTGTTTTTAATTTGGTCTCACATCTATCTGAAGATCAGTTACTGCAATTTGTAAGCTGTGCATTGGTACAATACTCACCTGCCTGGCAGGAGACACCAACACTGAAGCTGCAAATAAACTAGAAAAGAGAACTTCACTCATGCTTTTGAAACTTTGATTATTTAGGAAAGAATTCCAACAAGATAAATGAAAAAAGATACTTGAAGAAGAAACAAAAAGAATGGAGGAAAATCTTGGGCAGCCAGTAGCTGTGTGAGGACATGAATTTTTGTACAGTAAACGTAAATGATTGATGGTTTGCAACAAAGCTTTGTTGGGATGTGGGCAACTGAAATGTATATAAAATGAAAAATATGTGTTATTAAAGAAATGAAAAAATAACACCAGGTTTTAAAACACATACGGGCTTCAGACTAGAGATTTCTTCTTGCAATTGAAAAAAGCACAAAAAATGTGAATGTACATATAATAGTACTGTTTCTTAAAGTCTACCTCTTCACTGAGATTAACTTTGTATCAAGAAAATACAGAGGAATTTTAATACTGGCCAAAAGGGCCTTCTAGGTTTTTGGCACTTCTTTACTCTCTGTGAAGACAAAAATCTATTATAGTCTTTTCCAGTAGGGCAGATAGAAATGATAGATTTGCTTCAGTGTCACTGGGATACATCTAATGGAACATCTGCACCTTAAAATATTTTTAAAATTTATTTTCAGATGTATCATATCCTCAGGTGGTAAAATCCGTTTTCTTTGTAGATGTCTTTGAATAACAGAAGCTGTGGTGCATTTGCTTATATCATCATTGCCCTACCTTGGATTAAGTAATCCAAAAAGCAATTGTTATACTACAAAAGTGAATCACTCTCCAGAGGCTTTATGTTCCACTGTGTACTAAGAAATTAATTTGAATGGGAATAGGAAAGACTGTGTAGGAGAGTAATAATGGTAATGATCAGTAAGGTAAACCAAAAATAGAAGAGGCAGAACAATGAAACATTACTAGACATCAGAATTCATCATTCATATAGTTACAAAATCAATTGAGATGTTCTCATGCTTCACTGATTTGAATTCATTACATGGATTAGAGTTTTTTCTTATTAGAAAAAATATGCCTTCAAAATCAAGGTCTAACTTGTTTTCATTTCTGCAATTTTGTAGTTGCTCAGAAGCAAATACAACAGCACTAGTGCAGATGGGGTATTTGTTGAGTAATACATGTTCTTATTCTAAAGATTTGTAAAGAGGGAGACCAGAAACCATATCTACTATAAAGAGACAAATGTACTCACAAAAGAGTTACAAACTTTATAAACTAGGAATCTTGACACTACTTGACACTCATTCTCAATTACCTATCTCTTGTTCCACCAGTTGAGTGAACAGCACTAGAAAATGTCTCAAGTAAATGAATGGATTTTATGAACCCACTGTGGCGCAAGAAGTATGCTTCAAAGAAATTGACCCTTTTCACCTGACCAAGTTGCTCAGAGTCCCACCCAATCTGGCCTTGAACACTGCCAGGGATTGGGCATTCACAGTTTTTCTGAACAACCTGTTCCAGCGCCTTCCCACCCTCACAGTAAAGAATTTCTTACAATGTCTAACATAAACCTCCTTCAGCTCAAAGCCATTTCCTCTTGTCAGACTATTACATGCCTTTGTACAGAATCCCTCTCCTGCTTTCTTGCAGGACCTCTTCAGGTACTGTAAAGCTGCTATAAACTCTCCCTGGAGTCTTCTCTTTGCCAGACTGAACAAACCCAGCTCTCTCAGCTTGTGGTCATGGAAGAGGTGTTCCAGCCCTGTGATCAATTTAATGGCTCTTCCTTGAACTTGTTCCAGCAGATCCATGTCTTTCTCAAGTTGGAGAACCAGAGCTGGATGCAGCACTGCAGGTGGGGTCTCACCAGAGCAGAGCAGAGGGGAAGACTCCTCTCCCTCATCCTGCTGGCCATGCTGCCTTTGATGCAGCCCAGGATAAAATTTGCTATTGGGCTGTGGGCACACAATGAACTTCTAGTCCACAAACACCCCTAAGTCTGTCTTCTCAGGGATGCCCTCAATCCATTTCCCACTCAGACTGTACTTATGCTTGGGATTGCCCCAACTCTGGTGCAAGACCTTGCACTTTACTTTGTTGAACTTTATGAAATTTGCATGGGCCCATCTCTGAAGCCTGTCACAGTCCCTCTGAATGGCATCCCTTCCCTCCAGTATGCCAACCATACCACACAGCTTGGTGCTGTTGACAAACTTGTTGAGGGTGCACTTCATTGTCCTATCCATGTTGACAAGAACAGTGCTGGTCACAATGTGTGTTATGAAAGAACATATTCTTAGACCTGCATATTTTATTTAGGATAATGGGTTTATTTTAGAATAATTGTTACAGCATTGTTATATTAGGAAGTGAGAGAAGTTTCTCACAGTTTCACCAATCACACAGTGAACCAAAGAATCAAACCAACTGATTCGATAGATCAAACCAATTAACTAGCAGAAAAAAATGTGTAATTACTTCCTGTCTAAATCTGATAACTTGCCTCTAAACCAGAAAAGGTCTTGAAGGACCAATTAAAAAGGCTCTGGTACTTCCTTTACTGCATTTAGTTTTAGAAAATAAATCATACCTAATTTTCAGCATGGCCTATCTTTTATACCAGATAGGTATAACAACCCTTATTCTTTTTCAATCTTATAATATTGATGGGTGATACTGTCATTTAAGAACTTGAATATTTACTTTTTAAACCACTATTTTAATTTTTTTTTTTTTTTACCAGCTGGATGGCATTCAGATCCCTCCACAATTCTTACATTCCTAACATTCCTCTGACCAGTGTTACACAGAATCTTTTTACAGACATCTATCCAACAAATATGGTCTTTTTTCTTCTTATTCCTACAATTTTAGTATGGCCTCTTAGTTTACCTTGGAGTTCACAAGTTTTGTCCATTTTTTTCCTACTACACTCGACAGAGGAAAAATAATAAAAGGTTTCACAGCTGTTCTATTTAGAAGTGAAATTAATTCCTGAGCATGATGTTGCAATGTGCAAAAATACTTCTTTTTTTCAGTTGAACTGTTGTATTTTGCTTTAATTTCCTCCCCTCACTGTATGCCTGTTGGACTACCAGCAGATACAGAAAACCAAGTCAAACGTCTTGATTTAATAGGAAAAGAATATCAGGCAACATCGCTAAGTCACTGAAAATACATCAATATACCACTATTCACTCATGGCTCATATGAATCTTGAACAGGTAAAGTATCTTCATTTAGAACCAGCAAAATTAAGACTGTGCATAATCAAAGTTATGGGATGGTTTGTCTGAGGAGAAAATAAATAGATTAAGATTCTTCACACTTACAAAGGCCCAGATGAGACAAGATATGCTGCAGGCTTTTCAAACTGTAAGTGGCTTCCAGGTCACTTTTGATGACATTTAAACCTTACATCAAAATAATTACACTGCAATTAATTACATTTAAGCACTTTGAAGGATGCTTATATGACAGAACTACTATTTAATTATGTGTGTGGTTCATAGTATTTTTCTCCCAGCTCCTCTCTGATCCATGGTAATTTATATTAAGTTGGGAGCATTTTTCTCACCTGAACTTTGCCAAGATCTGTTGAGCTATCTATTCAAAGATAGCCTTAACGTGTGGCCCAGTAGATAATTTCCAGAAAAAATTTAAAATTATTCCACTGAGTTGCTCTGGCCAAGTGTGCTATTCTGATTAAATTGTGCTGATCAGTTTGTGTTTCTTCCTACCTTTCCACATGCTAACATTATATACAGTACTCAAATTAAAATCCAGAAAGAAACCATTAAACCTTTCTGCACCTCTGTCTGCTGGTTCAGTCCTATCTATCCTGCCAAACTAGAAACAGATTGATGCACTGAGAAGAATTAGACCTCAGTTTTAAGTGTTCCCACCAAGATCCACGGAAGCACTACCCTCATTCTGAGCTATCCTGAAATCAACATAAAAGGTTAATTTCCATCACCATTAATACTTTCAACCATTTATACGCCTGCCTATTCAGAAACTGCATCTATCTTGAAAACACGTGCTGCAAAAAGCTCCAGAAATGGCAGTACGAAGAGAAAAAAGTCACTATACACGTGGCTTTGTATTTATGTGTTCAACAGATTATTGCATAATTTCTTTGGCATGTGTACACTGACAGCCCCTCACAGTATTAGTCTTTTCAAATGGATAAATCTGTTTGAAATGGATTAGTCCTCTTACTTCCCTGTGCAAGAATAATGGTACTGATACAAGTGTAAATTAGCTCTTTTCTGCTACACATCACATTCAAAGCAAATGCTTGCATTACAAAGGATATTGATTTGCTCTGAAGGTGTGAAGAGGTTCAGTGGCACAAAATTCTAATCAACACTTGCTGCCATCTTCTGGTTTCCTAAAAATCCACAAAAAGTACTTCTCTTCAAACCCAAATACTTCTTTGGTACAAACACAAAATTAAATGCCACTAATCTACATTCCAATTTCCTAAAAATGTTCAAATCTCACAGGTCCAATTCTACAAAAAAACATACATTAAGTTTTGACAACAGCAACAAAAAAGGAATTAGGGAAGAATATTGTTCATGCATACTTTGCATAGATGCAACAGATGTTGCATAGATGCTAAAAATAATATATTTGATAAGCTTTCAGTGGCAGATACGCTTTACTATATAATGCCATTTATGATACACAAGTATAGTCTTTCTAATGTATTATGTGTACTGGTAATTTAAATTTGTATAAAAACTAGATTTAGCAACAAAAACACCAAAAGAAAGTAAAACACATTTTGGGTTTAAGCCCTTTTGACACGCAGAGCACAGCATACTTTTGGACATTGAAGGTCAACCTTAATGCAGTACTTAGAGAAGTGGAAGGGGAAATCTGAAGAATTCTAAAGCAGCTTCCCAGGCCCAAATCAATTAGAATTGAGCAGGGGCATGAAATGGGGGACAAGGCCCTAAATTCTAAATTGACAAGGCCCTAAATTTAGGTTCAAAACATCAGAAGGCATGGGAGTACAAAATAATGACACAAGGGCTTGCCAAGTAATTATAAATAAGCTAGACGTGCAAATGGACTAGGACCTTTATTTCTAGGAAAATAGATTAATTAATGTGCATATACAACTGAGTTAGTGGTCTGGTAATCCAAAATGCATACATGATAACATACCACAATTTATGAGCATATAATTTTCTTTAGCATGGTGACCATTTCAAGCCTACCCTGTTCAGTTTGAAAAAAACCATTTTCAATATATCACTTTTATGGTGGGATAGGAGTGTCCTGTTGGATGGTTACAGGGTTACAGGCAGGACAGAAGAGGCTGGGAGGTGGCATTCTATGTAATGACAATAACAGAATCTACGAAGCTTACAGTTGGCAATGGCACAGATGAGAGACATTAGGTAAGAATCAAGGGATTAACAAATAATGTGGATGTCATTGTGGGCGTCTGCTACAGACTTCCCAGCCAGGACGATAATGCTGACAAATTATTATTTGAGGAACTAAAGGACACTTCGAAGTCAACTGCCCTTGTCCTTATGGTGGACCTCAAATTATCAGAAATCAACTGGGAGCATCACACAGATGGTACAATCTGGGACAGAAGATTCATAAAAAACCTGTGTGACAACTTTATGAAACAGGTTCTAAGCCAGCTGACCCAGAATCAGAGAATCACAGAATATGCTGGATTGGAAGGCATCCATCAGGATCATCAAGACCAGCTCCTGGCACTATGCACGACACCTCAAGAATTACACCGTGTGCCCGCGAGCATTGTACAAACGCTTCTCGACACAGAGAGGCTTGGTGCTGTGACCACTTCACTGGGAGCCTGCTCCAGTGCTCAAGCACCTCAAGGGTGAAGAACCTTTTCCTAACATCCAACCTAAACCCCCCTGATTCAGCTTCATGCCATTTCCTTGAGTCCTGTTATTAGTGACAGAGAGAAGAGATCAATGTATGTGCCTGCTCTTTCCCTCATGGGGAAGTTTCAGGCTACAATGAGGTCTGTCCTCAGGCTCCTCTTCTCCAGGCTGAACAGACGGAGTGACCTCAGCCACTACTCATACTGGCTTCCCCTCAAGGTCCTTCACCATCTTTGTGGTCCTTCTTTGGATGCTCTCTAACAGATTAATGTCTTTCTCATATTGCAGTGCCCAAACCAGCCCCCAGCACCCGAGGTGAGGCTGCCCCAGCTCAGAGCAGAGAAAGACAATCCCCTCCCTTGCTATGATGCTGTGCCTGATGCCCCTCAGGACAGGGCTGTTCCTCTGGCTGCCAGGGCACTGCTGACTCATGTTCAACTTTCCTTCAAACAGGACCCCCAGGTCCCTTACTGCAGGGCTGCTGTCTCATTCCCCAGTCTGTCTGTACCTCCAGGGCTGCCCCATCCCAGGTGCAGAATCTGGCCCTTTCCCTTGTTGAACTTCATACGGCTGGTGATTGCCCAGCCCTCTAATTAGTCGAGGTCTCTCTGAAGGGCCACTGGAGTACAAGAGCCCATAAAACCACTGTCTATGAAAAAGCTCATATGGAGGAACTACAGGATTAAGATTTGCCATTTGAGCCATGCAATTCAAGTATCCTTATTTAGAACCATAGAATGAGTAGCATTGCAGAAAGAGCAGGAAGCAAGGCATAGCAATGATAGCTTCAGTTCCTCTGGACTGAGCAGAGATGGCTAAGTTGATACCCGATTTCAGTAGGGATAGTAATGGTTCACACTCAGATGTTACTTTGAAGAACAGTTTTGCAAGGGCTTGTCTTCAGGGACTCTCCAAAGACTACAATACCCATGATTTTTCAAAAGGGGACGCAAATGTGGCATTAGTCCCTAGGACTACCAGAAATTATTTTTAGTATCTCCATTGTCTTACTTATCCTGTAGACAGAGATAAACATGCAAGAATGTCTTTGCAATAAGTTCTGTCTTCTCTTTTACATGTGGTACCTAAGAATAAACAACATGGGAAAATCACACAGTCTTTATCTAATTCCATATAGATGACACCCATTCAATGCTAGATGATTGCTGTGCTGCCAAGGGTGCTTTCCAAACACCAATTCCACTGCAGCTATCCAAGGCCAACTCCAAATGCAACTACCTTTGTGTTGTGAAAATTCGCATTTTCCACGTGCACCTCATTTAAAAAGGGACATAACATAATTTAAAATTATTAATATTAGCTGTAACTCTTTTTTGAATATAAACTATTATAAAATCCTTGAGCCTATCAATCCAACATTATGTGTGTTGAAAACAAAACAGAAATCAGTGTACAGCCACCAGATGGTGCCACCTCCATAACTTAACTCTCCCACTCCAAGTGTCCTTCACATAACCAATAAAATCAATCATTTGCTCTGACTCCTGCAATCTTGCGAGTAAAAAAACCAAATGCAAACTTCAAGATCCAGAGTCTCCATTATGGTTAAGACTTCTCACTAGCATTTGAGCTTTGCCACTCTTTTTTTTCTGCAAAACAGTCCTAGCAATGCACACTGCATGATAAAGAGTCATATTTCTGGTTTAGTGTGCTGGTTTTGGCTGAGATAGAGTTAATTTTCTTCACAGCAGCTAGTGTAGGGTTATGTTTTGGATTTGTGCTGGAAGCATTGTTGCTAACTCAGGGATGTTTACTGCCAAGCAGGGCTTACAAGGTGTCAAGACCTTTTCTGTTCCTCACAGCATCCACGAGTGTGTGGGCTGTGGACGCACAAGGAGCTGGGAGAGGACACAGACAGGACAACTGAACCCAACTGACCAAAGGGTTTTGGGTTCCAGACCATTTCAGACCATTGCTGTTGGGGAAGAAGGAAGAAGGGGGGACTTTCAGAGTGGTATCATTTGTCTTCCCATGTCACTGTTACATGTGATGGAGCCCTGCCTTCCTGAAAGTGGCTGAACACCTGCCTGTCCATGGGTAGTGATGAATGAATTCCTTGTTTCGCTTTGCTTGTGTGCGTGGTTTGTGCTTTACCTATTAAACTGTCTTTACCTCAGCTCATGAGTTTTCTCACTTGTGATTCCCTCCTTCATTCTGCTGCAGGAGAGCGAGTGAGCAGGTGGGTGGTGCTTAGTTGCCAGCTGGGATTAAACCTTGATGTTTGGTCAACTGAGACAGGTGAAAAAATATTTAGCCAGATGCTGGCCTTCAGATCGGACACCACACACTTACCTTCTCTCTTGTCTCCCTTCACATTTTCTCCCATCAAGACATGTATTTAGCTGACTCAAGAGTCTTACAGATCAAATCTAGCATGTAGACTACTGTTTGACTACTGCTACTACCAACCTTGAGCATTACCAGTGTGCAGCTGCATTAGCGCAATGACATCACCTAAATGAGGTTCAGCAGCACAACAGAAGTGGGAATGCAGCATAGAAGTGCAGGCTTCATTGAAGACCAGTGCTTTGTGTCTAATTAAAACACAAGTAAGATGTTCAATAATTACACACCATATGTATGAACACAGGTAAAGTTCTACACGTTGAGCAGGATATGTAGCATGTTGTAGGTATTTATGCAGCATATTATGGGTATTTGTCTGTGTAGCACAGCAGGAATGTACACTGGGGTTGAATACAGGGAGCTGTGCTATAAGAAAAAAATAAGAAGATGAGAATGGTCAATAAGTTCTATTAATTGATTTCTCAAAACTAAAGAAACATATACCTGCCCTTTGTGTCAAAAAGAGGTCTGTGTCACGCAAAATATCAGGTACCATGCCCTGAGCAGCTCTGTCAATTGTATCTGTAGCCTCTGAATAATTTTATTTACACATTCTCTTGTGCAAATTTGTCATGTCAAATACAGATTACTTGTATTTTTAGTACTCAGAGTTGCCTTGTTGGGGTCCTGATGCCATTTCTACTGGAATAAGTGGCAACACATCTGTTTACTTTGCTAATAAGGGGATCACTTGGAATGACACCAAACACTGCTCTTCCAAAAACAGACAATAAAACAAATGCTACTGCAAACCTTGACTGTTTGGGAACTTCAGAGTATGTGTGATGGAAGTGCCAGGGAAGTGCCTCTTTTAAGGTGAGTTGCTAAAGTTGCTGCCTCCTTTTCTATGTTTCTTTTTTCCAATTGGAACTTTTTAGAGTTGTTCTTTCCCCATGTTTTATCTACACTGGAAAAGTAAGGATCAGGATAGAGGTCTCAAAATCCTGTGAGAACTACAGATGGGATAGGTTTGATATGGGTCTAACAATTCAAAGGATGAAAGGTCTAAGCATTTCAAGTGCCTTAATACTGAAGCAATTGTTTGTACTATGTGTGTTCAAACTGAGTAGTTGTTTCCCTCATTCCCTTTTCACTGTCAACTCCAATTTTTTGTTTATACAATAATCCTTGGGCTTCAGTGAAACTGAATACTTAAAAAGAGTAAAAGATGCTTTGATAGGCTTTGGTAATCAAAGACCTAGAAAAGTAGTGGAGCAAGAACTAAGGGTGGAGACAGAATCTCACAAATGGTATAAAACAAAGAAGGGATCCTTCATCTGTGAATTTTTAGTACAATATAATGGTTTTCTTTACGTATAAATATATAAAACTGTAAATCCTTTTAAACCAATTTGATGGAAAAAATTAGTGCTATTACTAAAAAAGTGTCAGAAGTTTTTGTCTGTCTGAAACCATAATCCATAGGTTTGGAATTGTATATCAGCATGGCTTTTTTTTTTTTTTTTGTATGAATTTTTTTGAAAAAAAACCCAACTATATGTCTGTAGGACCTCTCCATATTGTCTCAGTCTCCATTCAGATTTTTTCCCCCTTTTGCAGGCTCTTCATTTGTAACAATTCTACATAATTCCCTCAAAAAAAACCACCTCTCCTTCTATCACTTGTAAACCCTGGATATATGCCTACTCTGAGAAGGATAGATAAACTGCAAAATCCATGAATACTGCTTGTGCAGGAAGATGATAGGGTAAAAAAGATAATGGTATGAAAAGCACAGGGGAAAATACAGTTGCTACTCCCTGGAAGGAATGTGGCCAGCATACCTGACCTCCCACACACAACACAGTCACAGGGGAACTAAAGGAAGGGTGGAGTGGGACACTATGACCAGGCTCTGTTGACTCCCTTGCAGAGGAGGGAGGAACTTGGTGGTACTTTCTAGCTGATAAAGCTGCACAGCAGCTGAAAACCAAGTGAGATAAAGAAACATGTCCTGCTGAATCAGCAGCTGTGGTGAACTCACTCTCCTTGGACAGACACATGTCCCTGTCCCAAGGTTATGTCTGGTACTATACTGAGATGTCTGCTGCTGAGCTGCAGCCTGTTTTGTCTACTGCCATGTTAGACTACAATTTTGAACACAGGTTGAAGATCAGAGTCTTCTCAGTGACAGTATTAAAAAGGCTACTGGACTTCTAAAGTCTCTACTTTACCAAACCACTGAATGCACTCCTTTGATGATGACAAGAAGAATACAATTACTCTCTTGTTTATTCCTTGAACTGCAAGAACTGGCTTTAAAATTTAGCTGAAGTGTTCTATTGATAAGAAGACCCTGGAGTTTTTATTGCATAGCATGACCAGGTAAAAAATTTTAATTTTGTCTTTGGATTTCAAAGTCTTTAAGCAGTTCATGCTAAGTAAGACTGACTTACTAAGATTACTACTCATTTCAGCAGTAACTACATTGCTGCATCTGTAATTGAAGGATTGTACAACTTACACATTTCACCTTGTCTTGAGGAAAAGTTTGTGTAAGCAGAGCAAACATTCCACCGTGATTCAGCTGATTCTGAAGGAGATTCAAAACCAGGTGACTGAAAGATTTAGGAAATAAGGCACCCCTGTGGTGTGAGGTTTTGCAGCAGTTATATTCTAAAATTCTCCAAGAAATACCTCAAAAATTTTGAAAGCCCTGTAAAATTAGGCTTTTGGGTTTTCAGGGACACAATAAGGAGGTTCACAGTTCCTCCTGCTCTATTCACTGCACTTCACGGTTCTTTGAATTAAAACCATTTTGAAAGCACTATCTGCAACATGGAAGAAACAAGGATACAAACACTCATATTTATGAATATGAAAATGTACAGAATCAGGGCAGTATGCCTAGAGTAATGAAGCTATGCCTACATAGCTTCATTAGATCCTGGAAATTAGAAGTTTTTGAGGAGAGTAAAACCAAGGAGAAATATCTTTTACACTGGATTCTTGGTGGTTTTTTTTTTTTGTTTGTTTGTTTGTTTGTTTGTTTTTTGTTTTTTTTTTTTTTTTTAATGAGCAAATCTACTTTCCTGAATTCTAATATGTGGCTGAGGAGGATGCTTGTGATTGTTCTGAAGTAAGGACAACACTTACCCTGAAGATGACCTGCCATCCTGGCCGACCTGTGAGGTTCTGAGTCACTTCAGTAGAAGTCTTGGCAGCCTTAACACAGAGGGCAGCAGAAAGCTGACATGGAATCCCTCACTGTCTCAGAGAAGTCTGTGGCCTCCAGGCTCAGCTTGCAGAAATTCTATGAGCAGGGAACACAGAAACTTGGTTGCTAATGTCTAGCCACATGTTAAACAGCTTTGTTACAGGTGTAAAGTGCCATCAAGCACTTCAGAAGCTTTGGTTACAAAAATGGGAAAAACAGAGTGATTACTAATTGATTTCAATGGAGACTGCAGGAATGTACAGGACAAGAGTTCAAGTGGAAAAACTGCTGTCCAGGTGCCTCTGATTGTCATGTTGGCTCTGATTGTGTCATGTATGTAGACAGAGTTCCCAAATTGTGTGGAAATGCCAGGGAGAAACTTTGGTTCATGGGACTGGATGGATGCCCCATAGATGTTCCACTACTTGATGCACTCTGCTCCTTATTTCTCAAAAACTGCTCCAGCCGGGACTTGAAATTACACTGCTCCTGCCAGTGCTAGTGAGCTGTAGGACATGAAGAGGAATGAAGGGGAAAAGCTGGAACCCTGTGCCTTGATGAGTCTGCAAATGTTATGGATTTCTAAGTAGGTAAGAGTCAGTAGTAGGAAACACATGCCTGCCTGTGGTCACCCACCCTAGGCCTAGAAGTTCATCAGCAGTAAGCAGTTTTTCTCAGGTGGAGAGCTTCAAGCCTCACTGATTGCTGTGGAAGATTCACCCACACTTTGTGAATTCAAAATATCCATCATACCATACAATTTTCTTTGCAATAACAAAATAAAAATTGTATCACTGTGATCAAAAGAAATTGTACTTGACCTAGGACACTCCTGCTCCCCTGACTTCAGAAAGCCTTCTCCAGAATATTTGAACAAGACAAAGAAATTTTACCCATGCTCTAAGGAGCTGTAGACTTACAAAGTAAAATTACTTTGGAAAACTGACAGGTAGAAGATAATCCTGAAGACACATAGTGCCAAAGCCCAATTTTGGAATAGTAAATGGACAGGAGTAGATTTAAAGTCTAGCTTTTCTACAACTAAATGGGAAGATATGTGGTTTGAGTTAAAAAATAAAGCTGTGTGTTCACACTTTTCTCTAGAGATAGCTTTATAAAAAATATGTTTGTCTTTGTGTATATATTTCATGTATATGTATTAGTGCATACTGTGCATTTTTCATCTTCTGTTATCATTCTTCAGTATCACTCCTCCACCTTCCTTGTGTTAATAAAGAATAATATCAACCCTGATAAAAATATATTTCTTTATATCAAGATACTTCTTTCCAAATTATTTTATTCTGCATATTGGGTGGATGCAAGGCATTGCTGGTGTGGCAGGTTGTGGTAAGCAGGCTTCTAAATCCCATAGTGAAAGGAAAGGTCAGAAATGGTAGGTGGTATTATTTTATTTCTGAAAAAAGGAACGAAAAGGTATATAATATCTGGCAGTTTTCTCATTCCTTTTCCCTCAATGGTTTAATATTTTATATTGAATACAAAGGTTCATTCAAGTTATATTGAATACTGACAGAACGTGAGGTGTGTAAGAAGTCCAGTGGCTCATTCAGTGACTCACTGAAGCCACTGTTGCGAAGGGCCTTCGGTCCTAGCAGTGAAAGTCTCTGGCATCGGGAGTGTGACTGTCAGGGAGCCTTGTGAATGGTCAGAGAGGGAAGTTTCCTTAAAAAAACCTTGTGACTGCAGGGGTCCTCAGCACAGCCACTCAGGGAAAACATGGCCCAGTAATTTCCATGTGATTCAGCTGTCACCCAAGCCAGAAAATACCCTAGAAGTCAAGCTCTTTGGAGAGATAAATTCAATTCAGTTTGTTTTAGTCATTATGCCAGTAATAGCTCAGCCATTTTTTAACAGCTCAAGACATGCAGTAATTTCTATATTTGCCTAGCCTGGGAAGGGAAAAATACTCAAAAACTGTTACAGCTATGCCACATTTAAATCCCTTGGACAAGCTAATGGGTTCAGTGGAGAGCAAAAAGATGATTAAAGGATTGGAGTACCTCTTTTAGGTTGAAGGAGCTGGGCCTCAACCTCGCTCAACCTCGAGGAGAGCTGCCTGAGAGGAGACCTTATCAATGTCTGTGAGTATCTGAAGGGAGGGTGTCAAGAAGGTGGATCCAGACTCTGCTCGGTGATGCAGAGCAATAGAACAAGAGTCAATGGGTAGAAACGGATGTGCAGGAAGCTCCACCTATACATGAGGAACAGCTTCTTTACTGTGCAGTGACCGAGCACTGGAACAGGTTCCCTAGAGAGGTTGTTGAGTCTCCCTAACTAGCGATATTCAAGAACAACCTGGTTGCAATCCTGCGCCATTTGCTCTGGGATGACCCTCCTTGAGCAGGGAGATTGGACCAGATGATCCCCTGTGGTCCCTTCCAACCTGACCCATTCTGTGGCAACTCGTACCTTCCCAAGAGCGGGCAGCCAGCGCGCGTACCGAGCGACTGTGGGGG
>VZRH01002614.1:134885-157493 GCA_013397555.1 Urocynchramus pylzowi
GCCGGGCCGGGCCGCGCCAGGCCGCCGGCCCACCCGACAACTCTGCCGCCCCTCCACCTGCCCGGCCGCTTAAAAATAGCCGCGGGGGCGGTCAGGCGGGCGGGCTGGGGAGGTGGTGTCCGCGGAGCAGCCGGCTGCGGCAGCGGGGGGCGGCGGCAGAGCGGGAGGAGCTGCAGAAGGGGGGCAAGAGAAACCGGGCGAAGTGCTGGAGGCGCATGAACAGCCGCTTCTGTTTTGTTTTTCCATATGGAGCCGCCCGTGCTGTCTCCTAAATGGGAGCGGACCTTGGATGGCCGCGGTGTCTCTGGTGCTCGCGGAAAGTTTGGGAGTTGGTGGGCGGGCAGCTTGGAGGCGGGAGCCTGACCTGGTTCTGGGAATGCGAAACTGAACTGGTTTACGGGCGTTTTCCACGGCCGGAAATAAACCGTGCCTAAACGCCAAGGGTTTTGACGGCGTTTTAGTGGTTGTGGGGGTGAGTGGCCTCTCCGCGAGCGGCATTGACATCTCGTTCGTTCTTGGCGCTGTCATCTGTAGGTCTGGAATACTTGTTATTTTTAGCCTTAAAGAACCAGGAGTAGATACTGCCTTAGGTGTTTGCAGAGACGGTGCCTAGCTGTACTAGGCGAGGTAAGCAGTGGTCTGTAGAACTAAAGGAACATGCCAGTTCTGGGGGCAGTAAAGTGATCTGTTTGAATGTGCGCTCCTGAGGTCCCCTTAGTAGGGTACCTACAAGAAAACAGCACCAAAGGTCTGTCAGACGCAGACCATGCACCATGCCTGTGCAGTGGTCAGTGCTGGCTCAGTTTTGAATGTGTCCAGGTGTCTGCAGCATCAACAAAAACACAGAGGTTCAGGGTTTTTTTACAGGTGCATTCCTTCATTAGGTGTGAAACATCCTCGAGGTATTTGCCTACCTACAATTCCATTCCTAGGCACTCATATACATTAACCAGATTTTGTAAGCTTCTCCTGGAGCTTTTTGCATCATGGGCATTTTTGCTGTCATGGTTGTTTTCTGAAATGGCGTCCTTGTTTAGTTTTGTCTCTGCAGTAATTTTCCTTCAGTTAGTCAATGCGTTCATAGCATCTTTGTAAAGTTTAATCTCTGTAAGGAGTCTTAGCCCTGCAACAGGGCGTGTAACTGCTGGAAACAATGTATTAGTCCTTAATCTCTAGCAGTAAGGCTTAATATTGCATATTTCTTCCTCATTAGGTGAGCCTTATTTGAAAGGTTTGACTAATTGCACCTTTGAGCAGAACTGTGTCAAGCTAATTGCTTGATTTGTGTACTGAAGTTACTATAGTTCCTTCTTTCTGTTCCATGACGACAGAATATTTAATGAATTATATGGAACATTGTAAATATTTTGGGCAATGTTTGTACATTGCAAAAAAGATAAAGGCTTCTTTTTCCCAGCTCTCTAGGTTGCTGTTGGTTAGCCATGTCAGCTTATGCCTCTTTGTAGTGACTATTAACAGATTAGATGCACATTGTCTCAATTTAAAAAAACTTAAAAAAAAAAAACAAGCCTAACAACTCAACTCACAAAAAAAACCCCTAAAAAAACCCCCTCAGTTTTACTTTGAAGTTTTGATGTTCAGCTGTCATATTTTTCCATGTCTGTGGAACTTTTCTTTTTTCTATTATTTCATCTTCAAGAAGCTCTCATATTTTAGAGACATTAGTATATTTTTATTTAAACTAAATTTCTCGCTTCTCTCATAGTGCCTATGTATTAGAATAAATTATTTTTTCTCTATTTAGCTTGTTGACTTGTTTATAGTGTGTACTGATACATGGAGCTACCAATGTCTTGCTCTAAGAGGCTCAGAACTGCTGTGTTGTGTTGGTGAAGCATCACCTGTGGAGATTTTTTTTCCTGGTCTACCACAGGAAATATGCTTTTTTTTGACTTAAGTTGTGTTTAATGGTCTGTGCATCTGCAATATTTCTTTTATTTCAAATATCTCAAAGGACCTAGCAATTGCATTCTGCTATGTAAAAGGCAGCAACTATTAGTAACAGCAGTAGAAAAAGTAGAATATGTTTAAATGGAGTGCATCATTGATTAGCAGATCCCTACACTCACAGTATACCTAAAATCTATGGATAATTTCTTTAGCTTGCTAATTACTAAAATTCTGTAACTAAAGTATTTTTTTAAAAAGTACTGTTTTTGCCTTCATATTTTGTGTAAACTTAATAGCTTTTGATGCTTGTCTGTGTGCTCAGAAAGCACTTCTACTACAGATATGTGTTTTTTTACCATGTTTGTCTTTGTGTGTCTTGATAAGAGTGCTAAATTTTACATAATTCATGTACTATTGGAATTAAATTGTCCTAAATCTGTCAAATTGAAAGAAAAAAAAAAAAAGGAAAGTTGTTTGGGTTTTTTTCCCCTGTAACAAATCACCACTGCTTTTTGGATGCTAGAGGATTGTACAAGTTCTGTCTATCTATCTGTCTCTATCTAGTTGTAAATTTTAAAAGGTATGTATTTTTTTGCCTCTGAATGATTAAAAACTGGAGTGTTTTATATTAAAAGGCTGTAGGGGGCAAATTGTGGCCTTGTGGTTTTGTATAGCTAGCCTGTTTGAATTAAGGCTAGTAATCTGTTCACAGACTGAATATATGAATAAAACCCAAATTTACAGAGTTTCAACCTCTGTAAATTCAGAGCTTTATTAATGACTTTTTAATGATCATGCTTAATATTAACCTTGGTTTTGATAAATGAGAGAATTCATCATGCACTATTAAAGCTAATCCATATTCAATCTGTGTAGTAGTACAGTTGTTTGATGATGCTGCTCCAGAAAATACATGAACACATTAATAATAACAGTAATGATTTTATTTTTTTTTCTTGTTAAAAACCCTTCAGATTGAAGGGTAAAAATGTAGACTATCTCAATATTGAAAAAAGATGTGATATCTGAAAACATTCATGGCTGAGAATGTTACAAGAACTGAATGACCTGAAATATAAAAGACAGTGCAGAAAATTGAAGGTAGCTCAACCTACACATGTATAAAAGGTAATTTGAATGTGCAAAGCCAATACTGGAAAAGCCAAGGCTCAGAAAAAAGTGTAAAGGGATAAAATCATATGCCTAAGGAACTCCATTAGTATGAAGCAAGGTGAAAGACTACTATGTTGGGCAGCCATCAGAGAAAGCTATTGGATGTCTGATACTGGGAAGGACAGTGTTTTTTAACCTTTTTTTTTTTTTTTGGTGTTCACTAAGAAAGATAGTTTCAATGAGCTGTGTTGACAAGTGTGCAAGTACTTGGCTGAGATAAACAGGTTAGCTAAGTATTTAGATGAGTTAGATATTTTTGAATGCTCTAGACCTGGTCAAGTTAAAATACTTTAAAAGATGCTTGCAGCAATGTGAGATGTATGCAGTTATCTTTGACAAGAAGTGAAATGCCAGTGAAGTTTCCAGTATTGAGAGACCAAACAATTGTTTTATTACAGTTGATGATGCTATTATTTTCTTTTGACTATGTCTAAATAATTTTTCAGTGTTTTGGTCAGACCCTCTTGTACTGCCCTTTAAAAAGCTTAAATCTTGGTTGACTCGGCACACTTGCTTATTAGGTAATGTCTAAAGCATGTCTTACTTAACACAATTTATTATTTGAATAGCTGGTGTCTCTTTGGGGCAGCTGAGTTATTAAGATGATATAGGCAGATAATTGGCATGTTTATGAGCACACAAACACTTTTTTTTGTTACAACTGTTATTATAGTGAAAGACAGCTACTTTTGTTTACTTTGCCTTGTCTATAGCAAGTGCAACATCCTCCCCTCCCCTTACATAATAGCAATTTGAATTCACTTGAGGGTTGTTTAGCAGTTTTTGCTGTCTTCACGACCTATTTTACAGTAGATGTCAATAGATGAGGTATTTGGCAGACACTGATCCTCAAAGGCTTGCAGCTTGTCTCTAGAGGGTATGCTTAAACAGAAATAATTAACAGCACAAACACAAGTGGGAAATGACTAGCAAAAGCAGCTGTTTGTGTTAAGTGATCAGAAGTGTTCACAAGCTGACAATGCTGTTGGAAAAAAGCAGAAATTTTGTTAAAATTTCTGAACATTAAAATTTTTGGACAGGAGTGTTGGATACTGATCAGATACTAGCTAAGGTATTTGCATTTTCTCATCTTTCATCTCTCTCATCTGCTTTCCTTCCCCTGCCCTTTTATTTACAAGACAGCAGAGAGTGATTAATTAGGTAAAATCTACAGAATTTTTATGTAGTTTAATTTTCCTTCTCCCTTTATCTTTTGTTTACAACCATAACAAAATTTGTTAGGCCTCTGGTGAAATAGTTTACTAGATCTCTTTTTGCAAGCTGAATCCTTGGTAGTAGATGTTGGTTCACACATTTAAATTAAGTTATTTTGAGTATCTAAAATTAAAACTATAAAACTATTTTTCTGGAATTTTGACAGCTGTTTTATTTTGTTGAATTATTCACATTGTCCAGAGATCAGTAAATCTAAAAATTTGCTTTATAATGTAGCCTAAATAAATTCTAGACTTTGCTGTAGATATTTATAACTGTTCTGGCTTTTATTATTGTTTTGGCTGGTAGCCTGCATGTTTAACTGTAGGTATTTATACAACTCCAGCTACTTGTATAAAGAGTTTCTAAGGTTGCTTAGTTGGGTAATTTTTAATTATGCATTGGATGCATTTCTGACATCAAAACATTTAGTTGCTCCCAACAGGGGGATACCAGCCCTGCCAAAGAAACCCTACCAACCATCAGCAAAACTGACAGTCAAATCTTGGTGTGTTTTCTGATTTTTGCAATTAAAATCTACTGTCAGTAATTTAAGGCTAATTCACTAGCTGTTTTACATCCTGTAACTAGTGTTTATTCCCTGATTTTCCTGCTTCTGTTTGTGGAGGCTTTTGGGTTTTTGCCTCCAATCCCTAGCAGAATGGTCAGAATTCAGTGTAGTTGCACTTAGATCTATATTTCATTGCAAGGGAAATGTTTGCATGAGGTAGAGACTTAAGTTTTGGTAATGAAGGAGAGTACTGGCATGGTCAATGACTACATTTCAAATCCTGAGCATCAGAGTTGGTTGAAAGCTTTGCAAATGTGGTGGCTTTGGAAATATTTCCTGTTTACTGCAGGAATGTTTAGTCAGTGTCTTGGGCTCTCCCTCAAATATAGGGAAAAGGAGGGTTACATCAATACACCAAACCTAGTGCCTCTTTAGTAGACTTCTGTATTCTTTGATGGTCCATTCACTGTGATCAGACCATAAGAAGGTTTTTGTTAGTAAACTGTTATATTTTAGTGGACATGTTTCAGTAATTTTGTACTAAAATTCAGATGCCTGGGGTTCTACTAATGTGTATTTCTTCTAGTGATTAATCAAACTTTTTGATTGTAAAATCATAAATGATTTTTTAAAATTGTAAAATCACAAGCAAAAACAGTGAAGAATTATGTACCCCACTTCCAAATCCCAGCATTTAATGTAGAAATTTCAAAAGCTTCCTGTTTGAAACATTATTGATTCTCTATTTATTGATTCTGCCATTATAATGTGCTCAAGTGAAATGTGAAATAGTTCCACCATCACAAAACATTGTGTGTAAATATTTAAGATAATCCTTACTCACTTCGCAGTACTTTGTTTTTGGAAGCACCTGGGCTGCCAAATTATTGTAGCTTGAGTTACTGTGCCTTCGCGGAACTGTGGCATGCGTCAGACTCTTGATAAATGAGAGGGAATGTTTACATATCCATCAGTGAAAGTGAAGAAACTCAACCCAGTTAAACTGCTTCATGTGTCACATAGTCTTACAGTTTCCTTGTGAATGTTTTTAACATGGCTCAACTGACCTGCAGAAGTTGCAACTCATGCCTGGTAACTTGGTTACAAACCTGAACCTTTGCCCTGGATACCATTAGAATTACTTGCCATGAATACAATTACAATTAGTGATATCTTCTTCAAGAAGTAAACTGGGTTTTTCTTGGTGTTAAAATGGTCTCTGCAGAGTAAGCTTTATCAGGGAATAAATTTAGAATGGAATTGAACCAATGGTATATAAAACTATCACCTTGTTATAAGTTACAGACTACTTTTGGAAATGTTCTCTGTGCTATTTTCCTTTTTTTTTTTTTTTTTTCTTCCTTTTCTGTTGTTCCTGGCAATGTGTGTGCATTTTAAGGCTTAACAGCAATGGCATGAGCTGTCAAAAAACATCCTTCTGCATGTAGTATTTCTCTGGAGAGGCTGATGTTAGCACATGTCAGATGTATAGACTTCTACTGGAAAGTGATTATAAATTGCTGCAATGAATAAATTAAAACATTAAAAACTTCACAGTATTTTGTGAGTGCTATGAGATGGATGGATTAGTTTACTTGATCTTCCATATCAGTTCCACAACTTGAGCCAACTCTTCTAGTGTGTACACTTTTGAAATTTGGGTCCAGTTTCCCAGAATTGATGGTACTTTGAACAGTTGTTGATTGCCATTAGCACTATATAAGTGCAAAAATATTCTTGCAATTGGAGCTCCCATTTCCCCACACATTTCACTATTTCTAACATGCATGTCAAAAGAAAAGCATTTTGGGTCAATTAAATCTTCGTTTGCAACCTCAAGTTGTATTCCTTTCCAGGTCTGTAATCTGCTGCTGGTTTCTGGAATCTCATTTATGCCCCTGCTCAACTGTATCAGATGTCTATTCTATGTGTGTGTGTTAATGCTGTACAACTAGTTTGAAAGTCACCATCACAAAAGCTCCATTCTTCTTGCAGAATTTGCAGAAGACATTACATTGGACTGTGTGCATGTTTAAGTTATGAGTTTTCTGGTCCCAGTATTCCTTTTGTTATGGCAAGTGTTTGATATGAAATGTATTGTAAAACTGATATTTAATTTTCTTTAATTTTCAATTTAAATTTTCTTTGTTCATAGTAGACTGAATTTCTCTCCTTAAAAAATACATTACTGAAATACTTCCTGTGAGTTTTTGTAGGCCTATAAATAAAACTGGCAAGAAAAAGATCTGCTGTGGGCTAAAATTCCACTCACATTTACTGTTGCTAGATTTCTACAAGGATAGGAAACAGATGGTTGAGGAAAAAGAAGCTAACTTTTGATTTCAAAATGGGTTCTTACAAAATTGAGACAGGGTTTTCCAGCATTTTACTTTGAGTAATTTAAGGTTATTTTTCATGGACATGCAAGCTCCATGAGACAATATCAGATATTATTTTATGGTATGATTAATCATCTTTCATAGTCTTAATATTTGGACATGTAGGCTGTGGATCTTTTCCACAGTAGAAGTTTTGGTAACCATAGATCATGGACCACTGGGGTGCCCCACTGTGAAGGGGAAGGGAGCACCCAAAATTTGTAGGTACCTGTGGTCATAAAGGAACAACAGAAGTCAGTATGTCTGCAAAAACTTAATAAGTTTTATTAATAAATTATACACGGAAGAATTGGTGTAAATTAGTCCCTTATACTATAAACACATGGTGGTAGGTCTTGGATAAGGGATGGGTGAAAGAGGGGAGAGAGAGAGACACAGAGATTAAAGTGCCTTACAGAGAAAGAAAGGAAGGAGCATCGGCAGTCCTGACTCCAGCGTCAGTGCAGCTGATGGAGTGTCCAGGGTCCTGGGGCACATGTGTATCCAGGTTTGATTTTGGGTACCTTTATGCAGTTTAGATTTCTGTGCTATGGAGCTAATTTGCTTGTTTACTGTGCAAATGAGTTATCATCTGCAGTTTGTTCTTCTAGACCTTTCTGGGAATGGGTTGGGGTCTCTGGAGGTCTTGATCCCTCCATATTGGATTGACCTTAGGTTGACATTCTGTGCCTGCTTCTTGACCTCATTCCTTTGCTTATGCTCTATTTCAGAAGCCAGAACATAGACTTTTGTCCAAGAAGAGTTCTGGCTTATGTCTGTATGGCCAACTTTTCCTACCACATCCAGAAAGACCATTCTTTCTCATGGCATGGTCTTAGCAACTAATCATGGTTGACTCCACCGCTGTCCTCCACTGGTGTTTGAGACATACATTATGCCTCTTACCTTCTAGGCTTCTGTAACCCACTGATTCAGACTTTGGGACTTGCAGTGTATACCACTTTGCTTATTCCAGTTTTTCTTGTTGGCTTCTTTTCTTTTAGGAGCTGTAGCACTGAAAAATCTGGAAATAAAAGAAAATGCACTGGTAAGCTAGTAAAAATAACAATAATACTTGCAAGAATGATTCCTGAGCTATGTTTTATGTGTTTAATGGGTTTAATGTGCGTTTTTTTGTTCTTATTTTAGGACACACTTTCTTTTAAGTGGAAGCTTACTGATTTGCTTTCTCTGCACCTGTGTAGATTATCTGATTAATTTAAGATTAAATTTAAAGGGGAAAGTGTGTGCATTTTTTCCCCCCATAAGAGAGCTCTCAGCAATTGCTAAAAGAATGTGCTTAGGTCAAGAGCAATACCGACTTTTTTTTCTATAGCTCATGAAACTAGGACTTTGGTTTTGGGAATGTATTTAGCCTAACATAGCATAACAGTCTAAACTGGTAATCAAATGCTTGCTTATCCATTATACTGATTTTTTTTTTTTCCCTGTGGTTGACAGATATGTTTGTTAATGTTATCATGATACCTTTTCCTGCATTGGAGCATTGCACAAGTTGCTGAATTAAGCTTAAATTTTCTAAACCTCTTTATTTCAGAGTCAGTTGGATGTGCCATTTAAAGTTAAAGCAGGACATATTAGTAAGTTGCATTTTATTTTGTACACATGCAGGAGTTTCTAAAGTACTACCTTTCTTTGCAAGTGACTTTAGGCATCCTAAGCAAGTAATTTTCATGTGTTCATTGATTTGTATACTTTGTACACTCTGAAGTTGTCTCTTCTGAAAAGAAACTTTTTGAGGAAGCTCCTTTCAATAAAGTTTACTGGAGTCTTGTTTAATCACCTCATTATTAATGAGACAATAGCCCAACACAGCAAAGATGAGCAATTGGGCAGGATCTCATTCCTTGTCTTAACAAGACTGCACAACTGATTTTTACCTTTCACTTGCCTTTTAATCTCATTCCTTCCTTGTTTTGGCTAAAATAAAAAGTTTTCTTGTTGCAAGTTGATTGTCTTGTAGAAGTGGTTTCTTAAAGTAAATAAGTCTAAAGCCATTATGCTTACTTCAAATTGACCCTGAAATAATGTGTTTTCTGATTTAATATTTTATTAAAATTTGCTCTTGGGAGGCACTGTAACTTCATGATCCCTTTGTGAACTTCATGATCTTCTTTGTGTTCACAAAACCTAGTATTTAGCTGACTGATGATGTATAAGCTGCCCACATGCTTGTCTTGTATTTGAGGGTGCTGCAGTGGATTTTCAAGGAGGGAGACATTGCTGTTAAGAAGGAGGAATGTAATTCAAGGAAATAAAGAAAGACTGTAGACTTGATAGTTCTACTCTACTTTTCTACAGAAAAACATCTCATGTTGTTCGTGTATTGTGTAAGAAAATACAATCCATCTGAGGCATCTTTTGCCTCAGGTGCACTGTGGTATTTTCTGTCCAGTGTAATAATTGTTCAGAGATTTTGTGTTTAATATCAATTATCTTTGCATTTCTTTTCCAGTCAACTATCTAATTGTATACTTCAACCTTTTTCTTTTGTGTTTGTAGGTCAGCTTAACCTACAGATTCCATGGCAAAACCTTTATACTCAACCTGTTGAGGCAGTCCTTGATGGAGTTTATTTGCTTATTGTGCCCACAGCCAGTAAGTTAATGTATAGGAAGAAGTGATTGTAGATTGGTGGGATTTCACAATTATCTGGAATGGGTTGATACTGTCTTCATGGGCTTTATTCTTAGTAGATACTTTTAGCAATTACAGCTAAATAATGGAGTGGAAGTCTTTCAGTAATTTACATTTCATCATCTAATT
Source organism: Urocynchramus pylzowi (assembly GCA_013397555.1). NCBI lineage: Eukaryota > Metazoa > Chordata > Aves > Passeriformes > Fringillidae > Urocynchramus > Urocynchramus pylzowi. The sequence continues at coordinate 144,861 of VZRH01002614.1, forward strand.
TTTTTGCTATGTAACTGTTATATGTAACTGTTACAAAAAGTTAAAAATTACAGCTTTTGAAACAGTATATTTAAAAAGAAATAAGATTTTTTGGTATTACACATTTTTACATTGTGTGTTTAGGCATAAAATATGATGCTGAAAAAGAAGCCAGGCAGCTCTTGGAAGCAAGACAAAGGGAATTGCAGAGAATAGAAGATGCAAAGCAGAAGATAGCTGACCGAGGTAAGAGTGGGAAAAGCTAATGGAAGTGATGCTGTTTCTTTCTTTACTTTAATCCAGAAAGGTGCAGACTTTGTCAATGGGTTCTAGATTCTTGTTTTTTCCTTGTTACTTATAAACCTGTTAGTTATGGTTTTTTAGGTATGATTGCCATCAGTATTGCAGAACCAGCATTCTGAAAATAAAAAGGTTTGAGCATTGATGTGATCTGATATAAAGTGGGCTTTTGAAATATTGCTTTTGTATCATATGTTGCCTGACATTTTCTTTCCTCTTTCATAAGAAACAGTTTGTTTCCAGTATCAAAGCATTTTTACCAGTACAGCTTTTAAAAGGTTTGTTTCAATCTGTTCTTCATTAAGAATGCAAATTCTTATCTTTAAATTCAACTTCTGGTACTTCCAAGAAGTATGATTTATTCACCTAGAGTATTGATGGGTTCTGGTCATTCTTTTGAGCTACCTGATTCTTCACTCTGTAGGTAATAAAGCTAGGAAACCTTCTAATCTGAGAATGTGAATGTTGTAGATTATACAGAGCAAACATGTTTCTATACAACTGGAGTACAATGTAATAGAAAACTTAGCTTGCTAAATTTATTGTGTTATTGTTTTGTCTAATTTTAAAAAATACTGGAATGTAAACAAAATATTATATTGTTTTCCTTTAACATAGATAAAGTAAAAGAAGAGAAACAAGATACTTTTGTAGAAAAGCTGGTTACTCAGGTCATCAAAAATCTTCAGCTGAAGATTTCCAACATCCATATTCGCTATGAAGATGACGTAAGTACTTTTGTATATCTTAGCATAACAGGTTATACACTGTAACATGAAGTTGGGAAGCTGTCTGATTTCTTCTAGTTGCTTTTCATGTTGAGAGAATACTAATAAAGTTGTGGAATTTGATTAGTTTGATTAAAAAGCCAAATTGAAAAAAAGCTTGGACCAAAATGTAAAGATACTTAAATTCTTAGCCAAATATTTGCTTGTAGAGTATGAAATAATACTTTTTTTGTCTTTTCCTGTGTTCTATTAGATCACAAATCGTGATAACCCCTTGTCATTTGGGATTTCACTTCAGAATCTAAGTTTGCAGGTAATTTTATTTCTCACCTTTTATCTGAAAAACATGTTAATATATACCAATATGTGAAGTTGTGCTTTTGGTATGTTGTGCTTTCTGGTAACATACTGTCTAATGGAAAATACACCTATAATCATCAGCAATGCACAATGGTAACTACATGGTTTATCAAATTCAGCATAAGTACTGCGGTGAGTGTGCCATTAAAGATAAAATGCTAGCATTAAGGTAGATCTCTAGGAGGAAATTCTTATTCTTTGCCTGCTGCTTTTTGTGGTTTCCAATAAATTTTGCTGGATTTGGGCTGTTCTGAATATTTTAATGAAACTTACTTGAGTTCCAAGAAAGGAAGTTGCTGCCTGATAACAGTGAGTGGTGGAAAAAAAAAAAAACCAACAAAAAAACCCCATCTTTTTCTCAACTGGAACGAATTTTTTTTTTTTTTTGATCTGTGAACTACACTTTAAGATGCTAAGACTAGTAATCACAAGATGGTATGAAATTTTTTTTTCTATGTAGAAAGACTATGTAGTAGGATCAGTATGTTAGTTGTACTGAGTTGCTCTGATTCAGTAGTTTTTGTTGTCTAACTGCTAGTCTTAAAAAAAACATGACCTGGGGAAATGTTACTTTTTTGAATGAAATGGTGGTTTTGTGAGTGCTTGTTCCTAGCACATTAAAGAGTCTTTAGGTTCAAACTAAATTAATTGCTTCCAGAATTATAAAAGAATTCAGTCCCTTGTTTATCTCTGTCCAAAGAGCCTGCCTAAAAATATTATTGGTGTAAAGGAAAACACTTTACAATACTGAAAGCAGAATCTTACAGTATCTTTGGTTCTTGTGTGCAGTCTATCAGTGTACATACATGTACATAGTTTTGGGGGAAGTAGCCTTTTCAACTTTTCACTTAAAGTAATGGATTAATCATCTTAAATCAGAAGATTGTATTCCATTATTTTCCATAGTATTTAATTATGATGATGTTACTTTCTTTTTTTATAGCTTGTTTCAGTTATAACATGTTGGTGGATTATAGATACTGGAGTATTTTTGTTTAATTCTCATTTCAGACCTCAGATAAAAATTGGAATCCATGTTTACATGATGAAACTGCCAAGTTGTTCCACAAGGTACAGTATAGACTGTATGCTAAAGAAAGAATTACTAATAAAACAAGCTGCATTAGTTTCAGAAAGTAAGATCAAGAAAACATGTAACTGTGTAGGCTCTGTAGCAAAAGTAACATTCTGAATATTTTTATTCATCCAGACTTTGTGAAATCCAAGTTATTAATCTAAAATTTATAGGTACCAATACATACGTTCTGTTGTATTTTCAGCTCGTGCGACTGGATAACCTTTTTGCTTATTGGAATGTGAAATCAGAGATGTTCTACCGTGGTGGTTGGGATGAATCATTGGTAAGATAGTGTATCTAGTCTTCTAGTTGAAACTGGGAAGCAGAGAACATGCTTCATATTCAGGCCTGCTTCTTTTTATGTCAATGTCCTGGGGAATTGTTTGTAACTAAAAGTGTTTTTAGGAAAAAACAGTATATGTTAAGGCTTTTATGTGATGGAGGTATAATGCTCATCTGAGAAAGTTCAAAAAAACGGTCTTCTGCCAGTAACGGAATTTAGACAATTGATGGTCATCTTACCGCTATTTGGTGATTTTTATTAGCTAAATATAGACATATTATTCTGTTTAAAACGTAGATGAGTATTTTGAATTTTACTTTGGGTCAGAGGGATTATCTGAGAACTGTTTAAAAATACTAACATTTTGTACTTTGAAAACTTTATCTGGAAATAGAAATGCAACTTCCTGTTAATTTCATTGCGTGTGTAGGTTAACTTAAAGCAGGGAGTTGCCAGCCACAACATGATTCCAGATGGTTATGATTTTGGTAAGTGTAACTTAATTGTAATATTTATTTTTAATTGTAATTTTTACTGCATCTCAGAGGTTGTCACTTTGGCTGTTACTCAAAATCTTACTAAGGAGTGCAGTTTAAGCCTGGAAGAGTTACTGTCTTTCTGACAGTGAATACTGTATTGTATAGGTATATAAAAAAAGCATTGATAAAAGTGAATCTTGAGTCATGTAACATTCTAATGGGATGTCGTACATAGATTCTCATTGTTAACATCCATTGATTAATTCTTTTATTTTAAGAAGTTTAGCAATGACATACACACTGTGTAAGTTTGGTGAATTCAGATTAGTTTAAGTGTGTTTCTGAGGTCACCTGCTTTATGTGAAGTATCTTTTTTTCCATGAGAGGTGGAAATAGTAATCACACAACTTTAAAACTTCCTTTTTTTTTTTTAATTTTAAGTGGGAATATTGCAAGTTATATTGCTTTGAGTATTACTTAAGTCTGAAAATCACATTGGCATCACTCAAACATGGTGATAGTTTGCTTTCCATTGTATGGAAAATACATGGTTTGTTTTTATCATGTGCATCTGTGTGAGTGTTTAGAAACTGTTCACAAGTCTGAATGGCCTTGGAAGTGGCTTGTACTCCAGCAGGAAAGTCCTCAGTTCGCTATAGCCAGGGTTAAAAAAGGCACTGTCAGTTTTATGCTGCTACCTTCCCCTAAGAGTCTCTATGTTGACTGACAGAGAACTATCTAGTAATTTCTTCTGATTCCTTACCCATCTTATTTAGTTGCTGGATTTGATTATTTTTACAAGAAAACAAGTGTTAAACATTACAAGTTGTTTATGCCTTTAGGTGTATGTAAAGCTTAGGATTCAAGATTTACACTTTTAAAATTCAGTAGTGCCATCAGAGATGCTGACCATGTTGGTGTACTGCGGTAAATGATAATTTGGTCCCATTTGGGGCAAGTCTTCAAAATTCGAAAACTTTGATAGGAAGGTAATAAGCATGAAGTCTAGTTTTATCACTTCATGTAAGTACAAACATTATACTTATGTATAAGAACCATAAAAAAAAACTTCAGAAAGCTAAACACAGGGAGAAAATTAATTGAAATGCTACCATATAGAGGTATAGCTAAAAGTTCCATGGTTTCTTCTTGCAAAAATACATATTTCCACTAGTATGAAACTTTGAAAAAATTTGGAATATTTGATATGTAGGTAATATATCAGTATTTTTGATGAGATGAAAGAAATAATATTTGAAAAAAAAATTATTTACATGAACTCAGATAATATAAAAATTCTTATTGTTGGATCAGTTACTAAAACAGATGAAAATATTGAACTAAACATGACTTCAAAAGCCTGATACTGCCACACTATGGAATAGATAAAATATTTCTGCTCGGAATGTTTTTTCTTGTGATGTACCTCACTTCTATGTAGAAAGCATATTGATTTTGTTCCATGCTTACATGGGCTTGAAATTAGAAATATGGAATGTTTGGTTTTCACCATTGTTGTGAGTATAATTTATCAAAGAGTAAAGCATTCGAAACAGCAACAACAACAACAAAATCTTAAGGAATAAGGGTTCATATAGTGAGATAAATGCTGTATTTGAAACTGTCTTGTACTATAAATGTGTCATAGCCAGAAAAGATTCCATTTGTTACAAATGTAAACTATTTGTTGAAACATCTGTATATAATTCAGCATACAGGAAAGTTTGTGTGGTGTTCTGCAAAAATTTGTTTGGTAAATGTTGCGAGAGTGAAACTGAGAATTGAGTATAGATTGTATTCTGTTTTAAGTTGTGTTGGTGCAGTTCATGTTTTTCAAGTCTAGCATTCTAAAACTAATAGTCTGGCATAATTCAAGATAAGTGTATGTATAACTTATTGCAGTCTTAAATAATTTAATTGCACTTTTTATATCAACTTGTATTTTTTAGTATTCCGCCCAATTTCAGCTAAAGCCAAGCTCCTTATGAATCCCCGATCTGATGTTGACTTTTCATCACCGAAAATAGATCTAGATGTAAACTTACAGGATATAACTGTTGAATTCAATAAGCCACAGGTACCAACTATTTTTCTGAAATTATATGTAATGTAGTAAAAAAGTTAGTTTGCAAGAATAAGAAAGAAACTATTATTGTGTACATATAGAATCTATTAACTTAGTCTTGGTTTTTTTTGTAACTGATTTTCTCTTCAAAGAGAAGCTTGATACCTGTTGTTCTCAGAAAGATAATAATGCTCAGTTTGAATTTGTTTGCCTAGTACTTCAGTGTTATGGAGCTTCTTGAGTCCATTGATATGATGACTCGAAATCTACCATACAGGAAATACAGACCTGATGCTCCAGTGCACAACAACGCCAAGATATGGTAGGCAACCTTAGACTTTGAAAATAATTTGTTACTTATTAACTTGAAATAATTACCAAGGAATTGCTTCTTACTTAAGGAGGTTAGAACTCATTTCCTTCTGAAAGGAAGTCTTCTGTTTTTATCATTTTTTCTTAAGCTAGTATTGTGGGAAGTTGATGAGGACCTCATACCAAAGCTGTGGACACGATACGTGAAAACCTGTGATTGCACTCTTAAAGACCGTTACCAGGAACTTAAGTCTGATAGTATTTTTGTATCACAAATTTGTTTAAGTGAAAGCCCCCCTGTTATATGGTAGGCAGTTCTACAAGAACATAGCTATTACCTAAAAACAGGCTAACCTTTGCAACACAGGTGGCAAGGATTTGATTTCTTTTCAGAAGATTCCTTACAAATATATTTTTATTATTCTCACAGGTGCATGCATAGAATTGTGGGTACTTTTCAAACACAGTTACCTTTGAATTTTAGGAACCAGCAATCTGTCAACTTTTTGTGGGGAAAAAGAGTGAAATTCTTAGGTTTTTCAGCTGATCCGAAGTATGCCATTAGTCAGGGGTTTTTGTTCTTGGCAACTTGAATTTGTATTAGGTGAGAGTCTGCAAAACCTTAAGAGTCTTTTCAATATACCAAAAGAAAGATAAGCTTTACATTTGTCTTTGCTTTTAGGTGGAAATATGTTATTGATGGCGTCCTTAGAGTAAATGTTCAACCTAAGCTACAAATGTGGTCATGGGAACATATTTTACATCATAGGAAGCAAGTGAAGAACTACAAAGAGTTGTATAAAACAAAGATAACATCAAAAAAACCTAGTGAAGAAATCTTAAAATTGTTGGAGGTTAGTAATTTTCTGTTGAAAGCTTAAATATTGTTCATCTTGATACTTGTTCAAACTTAACTGTTAAAATGTTCCTAAATCACTTCTAAGTTAAAATAAATTTTTCAGTGGCCATACTTGCAATTTTGTCACTACCTTTCTTTGTTAGTAGTATTAACAAATACATGAGGTAAATCTTTAAATTAGAAACTGCAAGAAAAAACAGCTTAAGCTGGTGTGCTGTTCTTTTCCAGGTTTGTTTTAAGTTTTCAGATTGAGCGAATTAACTTGGATTGCATGAATTGAATTGCTTGATGTTTCCTGTAAAACTGAGCTGTGGAACGTAACAGTTGTTGAATTGTCAAAAATAATTTCTCATCTCTCTTCTAGGAATTTGAAAAGACCTTGGATATTTTTAACATCACTTTAGCAAGGCAACAAGCAGAAGTAGAGGTAAAATTGCATCATTTAAATGAGTCTATGAATAACTGAAACATGAGGTTGTGGAGATTTTAGGCAGATGTCTTTTAGCTATGGTGATTGAATTATGTATCATACAGTCTTCAAATTTTCCTTATTCATTTTTTTTATTATAAGGCATAGTTTTTCAGCTTGTAATTAAACAAAAATTAAAAACTTCATATACTCTTTCTTCAAAATGACTGATCTGGGATAAATCCCTTTCTACTTCTGGTGGGAAAGATTTCCTGTGGAAAATGTGGCCAAAGGATGACCGAAGTTAAATTGGAAACGCTAACACCCAAAGCTGTCCCTCCCCACAACAGCCTAGACTATTAGTTTGTTCCTTTTTTCATGATACTGTGTTACATTGAGTGATCACTTGTAGTATGTTGACTTTGAAAAGAGATGTTTGCAAATGTTGCTCAGAGTACAGCAAAAACAGAATACATTTAAGTAGATTATTCCAATTAGGTAAGATAATGTGACTTGAGTAGTTACACTTAATTTGTTAGTCTTTGGCTTCCTAGGGTAATGTACTGCTTAGTTTTACATAGAGTGTCTCAGCATCTTTCTAAGACACTGAAGTGAAATATTTGTAGTTTTTCTGAAATCTGTGATCTTTCTCCATTAATAATTAAGGCACCTAAAAGTAAGCAGAATAAGATGTTTACAATCTGAAAGAAGGTAGTAATTAATAATTAAACTTTATAAAGCTCAGTTACTGCTTATGGCACTGCTTGAAAGCAATTTGATCTTTTTTTGTTTGTTTTGATATGTGAAGTATATTAATATAATATAAATGCAATTGCTCCAGTCACAGATATTGTGCTTCTAACCCAAAACTCTGCAGAGGAATCTATAAATGAGATTTTTCTTTTTATTTGTCTGTATGTAAACCCCCATTTGAATGCTTGTGTTACCATTATCCAGACTGTAACAGAACCAGAAGAAACAATAATGACTATTCCCCTTTAGTTTGTCCAAACTGGAGTGCTTTTCAAGGGGTGAGGGAAGGTTTGGTTTTGGTTTAGTTCTCATTTGATTTTGGAATAGTCTTATCTTGTACTGCATAGCTTCTCTTGTTTTTATCTTTTTCCTTCAACTTTTTGCAAGTTGATGGAAATCCTGAAATATTTCCTATCTAGTTTTGTTCTTCCTTCTGCCAGTGTGATTATGCTGCTTACAAAAGGTTATGTCATATTGCATTCCTGACTACCTTCAAATCCTGAGTTTTAAGATACATTTCTGTAACTCTTAAAAGCAGGTTGCAAGAAAATGAATTTTCAGTTGTTTCGGCTTTAAGTCTTGCATTTGAAAAATATTATAAGTACCTCTTGAAAGATGTGCTAGCTGTTTATCTGAATATATTTCTTAAGTATTGAAAATCAGGTCACAGTGATTCTAAGTTGTGTTCTGTCTCCATCTATCTGTCAGGATGCATTTGTGTTGTTCTTATCAGGTCGTACCTTTGAAAAAGGATTCAAAGGACTTAGAAGAGACAGATCTACTTCTACTTTGGTATCCTGACAGTTAGCCTTAGTTCTGCCAGGTGTTTAAAGGAGCAGCCATTAGATGTGAGCTGAGTAAAGCCAGTCAAATGATCCTGCTGTTAGCGAAGCTTTTCTGTTTCTTAAAAGCATACCTAAGCGTTGAATTTTAAGGGCTTACTTTTATCTAGACATCGAAGTCAAGCTCCTCAGAAATCACTTTTGTGATCACAGTGCTGATTTTTGGGCAACTTTGTAGCTAGAACTTTATATTCCAAACCTCAGACCACTTTTGCTTTTTTATCACTAGTGTTTGAAGTACCAAATAGTAGCTTCAGTGAGCTAAGCATCATGTCTCTGTATCAGCTTGAGAAATGTTATCCTTTTAACCTAGGGCAGACTTTTAGGATTTACTTCAATAAGAACACAGGATAGAGTCATGGAATCATTTAGGTTCGAAAAGACCTGGAAGATCACCAACTATTCAACTATTAACAGAAAATTCCTAAATCTACCAGTAAACCATATTCCAGAGCACCACATCTACGTGCCTTTTAGATACCTCCAGGGATAGTGACTCCACCACATCCCTGGGCAGCTTGTTGCTTTGCTTGGCAACCCTTTCAGTGAAGACACTTTTCCTAAATATAAACCTTTTCCTAAATATAAGCCAATATAAACTTTCCCTGGCACAACCTGGGGCTGGTTCTGCATGTTCAGTTGCTAGTTACTTGAGAGAAGAGACTGATCTACCTGGCTACACCCACCTTTCGGGTAGTTCCCTCTTTTAGTCAAAATAGTTGACCTTGCTGACTAATCTTTAAATCTGTGACTGTGTTGATTACTAAACTGTTGTAAATGGAGGAGAGGGAAAGTTCAAGAGGATTATTCAGCAAATTTTTGTAGTTTCCATACTGCACAGATTTTTTTCTTCATCTTTGCAGAAGTGGCTTCTGTCTGCAGTCTCTCTTTCCCTGGGCTCTGGTGCTTTCTTCTGCCTCAGACATGTGAAAGAGTCATAGCTTTAAACATCACTTATTCTCCATGGCAGTTGTCCTTCAGCACCAACCCCTCAGTATCCCAGAAATCTGTAATTTCACAGACTTAACCTCCTTTTGTCTAAGGCCTGTCCAATTTTATTTTGGGTCATTCAGTTTGTAACATCTGCTTGATGACATGGTAACCTTTATAAAGAGGCATATTGAGAACTTTGTTCAAACTTTTTGTAGCTTTGTGTTGTTAAGCTGACATTCTGCATCATCTCTCTGAAGTGAATCAATAGTATAAATCCAGAAGCCTTTACATTTTTGTGGTGAGTCCTGCCTGCCTTTGTCCAGTAGGTATGTAGATGTGACAAGTCCCTGCAGAGTACCCATTTATAGTCAGCTGTTTTTGTGCTAATTGTGTTGCAGAGATATTTGGGTTTTGAATGCTGAGAAGGGATTCCTGTCTCACTTTCAACTAGAGTATCTTTAAATTTAGGGCTTATCTGCAACTATATTGTATATTTTTGGATCATATTAGTCACAAAGAAAGTTAGTTTGTGTGGGTCACTATAGTTCTGAGAACAAGTTTGTCTCTTGGATCACTTGATGTTTGTTTGCCATCCCCATGACAAACTTTCAGTGGTCAATTTTGGATGTAGTCTGCACTTTCTGTGAGGACCCAATATTGGAATCATCACTGGTATCAGATAGGGCATCTGCTAGTTGTAGAAATAATGAGTGTGGGAAGAGGGAGGGCTTTACTATTCTAACTATATGTATCACATGCAGGAATAGTTAGAGTAAATACTGTATTATGAGAGTAAATAGTTTTTAAATTGCTTTGGGTATCCATCTTGAAATGAAAAATATAGGGCTAATGTAAAATTTGGCCTGTGATAGCTATTTAATTGCTTACATATGTATTTTAAATTATTCTTTAGAAAACCATTGCATATAATGTTGAGGGTTTTTTATGGTGAAAGCTGGAGAAAAAATCTGTTATGTAAGAAATATTTATTGACCTTTTACATGCTCTGTTCTTTTGTAAAGGTGGTTGTTATATAGGTCCAATAATGCACTGTGTACTTGAGAAAGTGACCAGAAGGGAAACTAAATAAAAACATTTTGCCTTTTTAATGCTTGTCTAATGATGTTCTGATATATTAGAGCGGCTCTGGGTCTATGTTTTTTCTTAAGAAAATGAATAAAAAAGCATGAAGAAAATTAATTACCTAATATTTTTTAAATTTAAGGCTACTAAGGCTGGATTGAAAATCTACAGGCCAGGAGTAAAACAAGATGATGAAAATTCTGGTGGCTGGTTTAGCTGGATATGGAGCTGGTCTGGTAAAAAAAAGGATGAACAAAACCAAGAAGTAAAGGGTTCAAGTATGATAATTTACTGGTATTATTTTTGTTACTAGTATTATTTTTTATTTTTTTAAATTTTGTTACTGGTATTATTTTTGTTACTTTTAGAGTCCTACATACCTAGCAGTGGAACTTGTTATCCAATTATTACTGTATGCATTTTCTCTTAGCCTTTTCTTTTGCTGATGTAATTATTAAATGCATGTAACAGAGGTTATACAATTGTACAACTCCTCCATAGTTCCTTCTGAGCTGTGTTCAATACAGTAGAAGTTAATGGAATGTAAACAATTTTACTTGCATTCATTTTAAAATTTGTGTATTTCATGCAATGTATGTTTGATATATGAGGCACCTAGTAAAGATTATGAAACATAGAAAGTAAGTCACAAAGGCTGCTTCTGTTGTTAGCAAGATAGGAAATAGAATAGATGAGGGAAAATTATAAGAGCATTTTAAAGCATGCTTTAGATTCACAAGACTTGGCTTTAAACCCCAGGGTATTTTCTTCTACTAATTCAGGACAGTAATGTTGACAGTATCTACTGTATATTGTAAAGCTACCAAGTACAGGAAAGTGTGTAACAGTATTTGCATTTTTCAGATACCTATACTGAGTTTAACTAACCTCTTGAAATGTGGCAGGTCTTGTAGAACTGATGACACAGGAAGAGAAGGCTAAACTTTATGCAGCAATTGGATATAGTGAAACAGCTGTGGATCCTACCCTTCCAAAATCAGTAAGTCATAGCTGACTATATGGTAACAAACAGTAGCTTTATCTACTAACAAAAATCTATAAAGATGATAGGAAATCACTTTTAAATTACTGGAAGCTTTGTCTGTGTATTTGAATTCTGTTCTGATACCTTTTAATGAAGTTACTGCATGCCAGTTTTCTGCATCCTTAGATGCAGTTTCAGTGTAGCGGTTACAAAGCTTACTTTTGGATATTCTGAAATAGTAAAGAATAAATTTTTGATTGCTCTAACAAGAACAAGACCATAGATATAGTGTATTGTAGTTTAAATATTGAAGTATATTCATATATTATCTCACAATATTCAAAAGCTTTTTAAGAAAATGCACTAGGGAATCTTAATAAAAGATCAGGAAGTGCACTGTAATCTAAAATATGAGTGATAGTAGATGAGGTAGAATAAGTGATTATATATTATATAAAGAAAAAGATGATTCAAGGATTGTACCAGAAAAGAGCAACATTTTGAACCATTCAGAAATAGTCTGATAAATCCTCTTACTGTGAGAAACCAAGGATGATATGATGAACTGCTTTCTACCTCTGCATCAGAGGGTCTTTTTCACAAAAAGTGGCAAAGATATAAAAGACTCATATTTCTACTGATACTCTACTCTTTAGTTTAGCCCACCTCTTTGTAGACTTTTACACCAGCTAAGATACAAGCTGTGCACGAAAGCAGTAGTTTCAAGCTTAGTTGAAACTTTCATCTCTTCATAAACTCTTATCAGGATGGATATTAATGTATTTTGTACTCCTATGTTGTTGTTTTTCTGGCATATCTAGTATGAAGCCATGAAATTCTCTGTGAACTTATTAAGCATGTCGATATCGATAAGAGAAAACCAGCAAACTCCTGAGCTAATAGAATTTGCATTAACTGACTTGAGTACAGTATTTACCCAACGACCAGGTGCACAAGCAATAAGGTGAGCTTTCTCTATCAAACTGGTTTTACCTCTCATGAAATGATGATGATGACGACTAGTAGGCATTTTAAGACTGTGGTTGTGGTATTAAAGTGTCATTCCTTATGCAGTTTGGAGTGGAGTCATTCTGCGGCTAAGGGATGAATCACAGATACCCTTGCCATGATTGAATTCTCTGCATCTCCAGAGCTTTTTGGTTTGGTGGGGTTTTTTTTGTTTTG